>JACXGI010000221.1:29293-167831 GCA_016801175.1 Esox masquinongy | reverse complement strand
GGAAGCAATGACTATCAATGTATCTCTGATTGAATGTGCTGTCTGTAAAAATCATGAGCTTGCTACCATTAGCAATAAGTGTCGTGCCAATACCATTGTTAGCAAGGTACTGCATCAAGATGTAACCATCGAAACCTTTAGAGTTGTGTGCTATAAATGTGTAGTCATTATATTTCAGTTGCCTAAACTTTTGGAAAAAAGCAGCGACACAACCATCTCCGTCTGAACACCACATCTCGTTTTCAAAACTTATTATGCACACAAAATTTGCAGTGTATGCACCGTTCACCCGATTGGCAATTGTCTCAAAATCATAAAATATGTGATGCACACTGGGGTCCTCAGGCTTAGACGGTTTTATGAAACACTGATGGTTCGTTTCAACTGCCAGATCCACGTTACAATTGGGACACATGTTAGCCGTGCACTTGTGTGCTTTATAGTTGGTAATACTAACGTTGTAGTGACGCCCGCAATCAACACAGTATTTCTTCTGGTCACACCTGCTAACCCAACGACCCACACTTTTGTGTTGCTTAAAGCGTTTATGCTGTCTATAACAAAAGTCAGAATAATATATCCACTTACAGTCTGGGTACTGCTTTGTGTTACGGGGTTGGGTATGGCAATCTTCATGAAGACAGACACTACAGCTATGTTTACAGTCATGATCACCACGGGTGTTAAAACCTGTATAACACCACTCGCAAACATATGACACACCCAGAAAACCCTTCAGATTCACGATGCCATAGAAATGGTTATCGTGTAAGTGCATAAAGACGGTTCTAGGGTGGGTGGCCTCGCTGTTTTGAAACTTGGTAAAGTGACCATCCCGTGTTCGATGAAAGACAACAATTTTACACCCAGTCATTTCTTCAAACCAAACAATATCTATGAATGCCACACAATCATCTAACGCTAAACCCGATCCCGTATGTAACTCACGACCACTAACCAGGGCCTCAGCATATGTGTACTGTGGGTTCAACATACCCATCAAACAAACAGAAAAACATGTAGAATCATTATTCACAGCTACATATAAATGCCTTCTTTTTTGATTGATAATCTGCTCTATCAACAGTGTTTGAGCTTTACGTCGCGGGGCACCACCCTCACGGTTGTTGACAATTTGCACCACCAGCTCTAGTGATTCATCAATCATAATCTCAGCATTACTCTGCATAACACTTTCAAGTAAATTACCAAACGCAAGTTCATTATATTCATCCGCTCTCATGGTCACATGTACGGGGGATATCAGAGATTCACCAATCAACTCAATCTGCAGATGATCACCAGGCCCGTGTACAAAGTCTGAAGCTCTAACAATCTAAGTATCCAAGCCTGCCATAATGATTGCATAGAATGTGCCAAAATCCCCAACTTCACCAGTATTTTATAAATTTAACAACTGTCGTAATTCAATGTTGTCAAACGCAAAACATTTTATAACTCTAACATCGCCATCATTGCAATGAGTTTGCATCAGAGAGCTCGTAGGAGAGTCAACTAGATCATGTGAAAAACGGGGGCTACCAAGCTCAGTTAAAAATCCTTGCATCTGAGGATTATTGTGTGCATTGCTGTGTAACAAAATATCGGCCGGCTGATTAGAATTTTGGGGTGTGTTCTGTTGATTATGTGTAGATGTTGTTGGTTGTTCCGTGTCTGGTCTGTTGTTAGCATTATCTTTTGCCATTTCTCTAGCTTAACGTGAATAAGGATCCACTTACAGGTTAAAATATTCTAACTCAAACATACATTTACATACATCACAATTTTGATGAGTTGACGGTAAAATATGTATTACCTTCAGCTTTCAAGCATGAAAGAAAACAATGAAACAAAAATCCCCTGACGCTGTGCAGCCACAAGTTGGGGTGTCCGTAACTGAAGCCATTATGGTGATGTACTCTGTACATGTCTGTAAATAATTAGACTTACACAAAAAGTATCTGCTCAGGTTGTGTAAGATCACAACCGCCCAGTCCAACTGACACTGATGTTGGTCACTTGGTCTGAAATAAATACAAAGAGGGTTAACAAGCGTATACGGGTAATTAAAGCTGATTAACAATAATGTAAAAAGTCTACTTACCAAGATCTGAAGGCCCAAAAATGTATTTACCAAACACGGCTGGGTTTAATTCCGCTCAACCTAAACCAGAGATTTAAACAGACCATATAAAAGAGAGAAAACCGCATGGATTGCTCAATCGTAAAATTGGTTTACACATTCTTAAAAAGTTCCAATGTGTCGTTTGTTAGCGTTTGTAATTGCAACACAATTCAATTCAATGACTTCAAATAAAATAACTTGTACTTACAACGTAAACGGCATACTCCGCTTGAAACAACATCTGACTTCTGTGGATGCAGCATGGTTTAATAATGTTAAAAATACTACAGTTTTTTAACCAACGTTGCCTGTTAAACATTTCTACCAATGTGAAGAAAACAATCATGTGTTGATCCCCGTTGTACAATTTCATAAGACGCCTTTACAAATGTTTTGATTACCTGAAATAACATATCTTTACCTGTCAGCGATTCACCGTTGTTCATGCAAATTTATACGCTACCTTCCGGGTAACTTTTAACTATATTTTAAACCCAAACCATGACTGCATCAACCTAGTCATAATGTGTGGTCGGCCTAGGAATTGCTTGTTCCTTCAAAATAATAGCATTGCTTATGCAATGTTTACTGTAGTGCTGTTTTGGACTATAAACCTTGTGTGAAACACGGGATGATTTTCAACCTGCATATACTACAATTTGTACTAGTGGTTACAAGGGCAGATCTGATCTTAAGGCCCATCTCTTGTTAAGATAAAAAATGGGCTGAAACTCTCCAAATCGTAAGTCCCGAACCCTTCTTTATATCTTACAAGTTTCCCACACATAATTCCATGCTTGTGGAAAAAGACCATGCTACATCCCCATTGTAAACATGGAAGTTTATACCTTTGCATAAACTTCTGTTGCACCAATTGTCAGAACATAAAATATCGGGGGTTATAGCATTGCTGGACCCTGGCACCCTTTTGTTGAACAACCAAACATCTTAACGCTGACACAACACTTATTTATAGCCTGGGAATTTAACATTCCGGAGCCCTAAGACCCATTTGTTAAACATCAAACATAACCCACCTGTTATAACACTTGTCTGGGGTGCTTATCAGTCGTTGTAAAACATCAAACATGGACACATCAATGCAATCATAAATCACAAAGTCACCGGACATGCATACGTCATTCCGGAAGTCCCGCCCTTACGCACGTCATACAGGAAGTCCATACGTCACACCGGAAGTCCCACCCAGCAAACCGGATGTCCCGCCCACCTGTCACATCAATCTGGAAGCCCCGCCCCCTAGGGTCATAAATCACCATTCTGACAATATACCCTACATTTACTACTTAGGTTACCTATAAACAATCTGCCTGATTAACAAGGTTTTGTTTGTTACTGTTGATGGTACACACTAGAATGGTGAACATTTCTTCAATGATTTTGACAGCAATGCCCAGGACTTAAAGAAAAAACACACCAGCTTCACCAAACTGTTTTACCAAGAGATCCCCATGCAGCAATGTGGTCGGTCAGTACTTGTTACAATAGGTCCAGAATTTTGCCTTTCGGAAATAGTTTAAAACATCCAGCCCTCATTTGGCATCGCCTAACATGGCATGAAATGCTGGAAGATCACCTGCTGTCAGAACAGCCCATCTGTGACAACATGTTTTCATACTGAAAAACAAAGTAATTTGATGTTAAAAAAGGGAATGTGCCAGGGACTTGAGCTTTCACTGTCCCTCGTGTATTACTGATTACAGAAAGTGATTTTAAAATATGGATTTCTTTCACTTCAATTTCTAAAACAGACAGTTCAAAGACCAACTAAGCACTTGTGACAGTCCAGGTGACAGTAAGTGTTTAATATACAGATATTGTGTGGTAAGTGATTTTCATCAGCACAGGTTGAAAATGACATGTATTTTGTTTGCTTTGCAAGGTTTAGAGCAGTTCTGACAACACCCAGCTTAAACTGCCACAAAAATTAATAAAAATACAACAAATTCATATCAAGAAAATAGAAAAGATATTGGCTCTAGTTTCTGGAAACCCAGTTAAGTAATGTGCCTTAAACTGAAAGAAAACAATGTCAGTGTGTTGGGCGTTTTAGATGTTTCTATTGGTACCAAACAAGTCCGAAGTGACATTTTGGATCTGGCAGCCATGAAGCAGATCCAATGTCAGCCCAATCAAACATCCATATTTAAGTCCATTTATATTGTTACTCTAAAATTAATCTGGAAGTCATCTTCTCTAAAATACGTGCCACTTTCCTTTTTTATTTTTCTTACATATTTCCCTCTTTGTCATTGGGGATGTTTGACACCTCATCCCAGAGCAGTTATGAATGCATCAGTGGCTTCCAGAGATAAAAGAACATGCAGAGGATCACTATCAAGAACTGTAAGTATGTCACTGAGGAAAGAGCATGATTCTGTTGCTGATTAGGAGATGCGAAACAACAACAGAAACAAACATCAAACTGATTAATCATGCTGATAACTAAAACAATTCTATTTAAGCATTTCATTTCAAGTGCCTGTGATTAGATACACATATTAGGCTACACGTAATATATCATGTGCTGATATGTCGTCTATGAATGTGTATGATGAAACAACTAGAAAGAGTGGGTCCTCTAAAACAGCAAATTAGTGGAAAAGAAACCGTCACAAGGATGAGGTTAGAAAGCTTTGCAACAGCCAGCGGCAAAACCCCTTATTTTCTTTGGGGTGTAGTTACATTATAAAGCTGCTTTCTCTTCACATTGGCCTCCCTCTTCCATGCACCATTGATGTATTACAGGAGGCAGAAGTCAGAGGTTCGAGCCTACAGTTTTGAATACTGGAGCAGACAAGTTTTCACTGTATCCTTGAACAAGGCATTTACCTGATACTTAAGGGTTGGAAACAATGGCACTTGGAAACATTTTTTATTTTGGTAGGTAGTAGATGCTGGGACAAAATTCATATGGAACAAATTTAAGGATAGTAAGCTATTGTCTTTGTTGGAATATATCATTCATATAGTGCTTACCGTAGTCAGAACATACTTGGTTGAAAATCAAGGGAGAAAGAGAAGATTTATTAAAAGCATCGCAGCAGAGTTGTCTGATGTTACATGTTCAATCGATCTCACTGTATAGATGGTTGCTAGCGGTTATAGACATCGAAGGGTGTGTCTACCTTTCACATATCACATGTCCACGAGAACTCCATGCCAAATGGTCAATGTAAACATTCCACATTCCTGAGGTTGGCAGAGCATGACCTGCAGAGAGAGAATCTAAACACAGATGTTTTTGATGTTCTCGTTATCTAGGCACATTTAACTTTCGATGAAGCATACATTCATATGATTCCACATCTTAAAGGGGCCATATGTAAGATTTATACTGTAATACCAGCATTAACACAAGCATAAATTACAAAGACATCTACAGTTAAGGTTTTAAGGTAATGTTAAATCTTTTAAAAATGACAAATAGTTTCAAGTGCCTGATATATTCCTCATTTAAGCTTTTTCGGCGGTCCATCTGTCAGTTTGCAATGACCTGTCTCCTCATACTCTAGACACTCGCAGTTCCATCCCTCCATTCTGAACCACCATAGTTAATACTATTCTGTCTCGTTCAGTAAGGGGAGGGAAGTACGAGGTATGGCATTGTTTAAAATACTGTCTTGTTAATTATTGAAAGAGGGGAAAAGAACATCTGTCTCCCTCTCATGATTCAATAAGTACAGTAGGTTTTAATTGAAATCCCAACTTTGTGTATTTATTTGTTTTATTCAAAATCCAGAAGTGTTTGCTTAGCATTTGGCAAGAGTCACCATAGTACAGCTCCGGAAAAATTAAGTGACCACTGCACCTTTTTCTTTCCTTTCCAAAAAAGTCGAAAAGGAAGGTTTTGAATGAGGAACAGAAGGGTTAAAATTAAGAGACCACTGCAAATTGAACGCTTCTGTTCCTCACTCAAAACATTCCTTTTCAACTTTTTTGGAAAGGAAATAAAAAGGTGGTGTTCTCAATTTTTTCCGGAGTTGTCTATCAAATTGCTTTGTAGGGCAAATTACAGCTAAGAAACCATTCTCGCTGGAAGGCCATTTCTTGTGATGCAATGCAGATGCCTTTAGCTGGGAATTGCACACCATTCACTTGCCCATTATGTATTGAACACTGAGATCATTACAGGAGTTGTTGCTCAGCAAACAATATGAAGCAGTTCAGAAAACAACAATATATTATGTAAGTTGACTACATCTGATAAGTTGTTACATAAAAAAGTGTAAAATACATTCGTTTTTGTGGCTTGGTATAAGCATTTCATAGTAATTCAATTTGTTGTTATTTTTGAAAGATGCATCTCTGTGGAATATCAATTGAGCATTATTATTATTATCCTTATTTGCAAGTGTATTCAAAGCATTTTATTTAAAAAAAAAATGTCATTTTTGATGGACCAGTGCAGACAAAAATGTGATTTCCCTGATTCCTTGATTATATTTCAAAATCCTATTTTTTGGATGTCATGTTAATGCGATATTGTAGAAAGAACCCACTAAATGAATTAGTACATGAAGAATTATACTTGTCTTGTTCATTTTTTTATAAGAATGTAAATAAAAAAGGAAGTGAAATGTCATTACCAAAGGACATTTTGAGTCACGTGGACACCTGAAATTTATGCTAATTGGTAAATTAATTATGAAGTGATGTTGACATTATTTTTATACATATGAAGACAACCACAGAATTAACACTGAAGAGACAAAAACAACAACATAGAATTGCATTGAATTTTCTAAAACCATGACAGATTATACCAGATTATTTTATTACACCATGACAGATTATACCATTTGCTTATACTTTCATTGAAAACTAACAATACAGGTTGCTATCAAGTACGGCAACAGTTCAATTATTTTTTTAGCTTCCATAATCTTCACTTGCCCCTGTAGGCCCCCTCTTGCCCTTCAAGGCCAAACCTGCCAGACTAATTTACATCTGTGTCCTCTAATTCAGGCAATTCTGTGGTGAGTATGAAGTTGTATCTCCCCAGAGGCCACTCAATATTCTGGAGCACTGTTGGCAGGTCTTAACCTGCGGTCATCCTGGTCCTTCGTCTTGTCCAGTCTGTGACAGATGAGGACTGACCTTTAAGAACGTCCTCAGGAATGTAGCATTACTGAGAAACCAGCGACCAGCCTCCCATGTTTAATAGAGGTGGAGATAGGAGGTGAGCTTTGCTGGCAAGTTCTGTCTCTGACAATGTAATTATGAAACTCAGAGTATTACATTTGGAGTGACTACAGTTCCAAATTTTCTGGAGATCTGGAGTTTCTTGAAGATTCTGCGCAATCCAAAATCTCTGAATCTTTAGCTTTAATAAGGACTAAAGGTCAGAAAAAAAAGTCATATCCGCAGTTACAACCAATTAAAATATTGATTAACATGCAGTGTGTAAGAGATATGTTAAACAAGTATGTTTCTGAAAAGTTTACAGCCAAACCTGTGTACAATAATACTATCTTTTTGGGCTCTTAATCAACCATAGGAGGGATATCTGAGAGTATAATCCTTATGATTTATAAGTATGTGTTATTAAAATACACTATTGCAACAATATCCCATGGACTGGCTGTGGGGCATTGCCTTTTGTTTTTTTCCCGCTGTATCAGCGCCAGACCAAAATCCTAAGCTTTTATGCCGCACTGCTCGGGGAAGGCAATTAATCCCATATCGATCTGACGTTCATTTAACTAGTGAAGTAGTTTGTAATATTTGTGCATTGCTTGGCTTCCGAGGGTGCTCTCAAATCATATTTAGTCAATAACCTATTAAATGCTGTGTTTCTCAGGGCAGAGAGAGATTTCATTAAGTGGAGGAAGAGGATTCTTTCACAGTTAGAAGGACACTCTTTTTTTGCAAGAGCTTTAGGGTGACATGTAAGTAAGATGCCAATATACAGGATATTATTTTGCATCCAGGTGAGTGATTGTATTGAATTAGTAAAGTTGCATCAACACAAGAATATTGATTCCAATTATAGCTATCTACCTAGTGGATAATGCCAGTCAGTAGTGAGAAATGAGTCACCCCAGGGTAATAGTAGGTCTCTACGGAAGAGGCGGAATGGGGTCCTATTTAGAAAGTGAGATGGCTTGTATCAGACACTAATAATTGTCTGAAAATGACAAATTCCTCCATTGTTTCTCTTTTTTTGTCTCACACCTGTCATCAAATAGCACATTTTCAAGTACAACTTCATGAATAAATAAAGATTCTAAAGTGTTGATTCCATCGCTGTTTGTGATGTACTCCAACAAAACTGTTAAAAAAATCAGGTGTAATATGTGTAATATATTTCTTCGTAACACTTTCCCTTAAGTTGACACTTATTACTGTGTAACATAACTTTATGAACTACAATAGAATTACAATAGAATAACGTTTTATTGGTACAGGTTATTATACTAGTGGTTTTTATACATGTTTTTTAACATACTGGCCTGATTGATATAATATTTGATGACCATCCTCCATAGATGCCAAATAAGAAGGTACATGAAGATTGGACCTTAGGTGCCAGAGGATATGCTTTTCAAGATTCCATTCAAAATTGCTGCAAAACCATTAAAATGAAGTTAATGAGTCCAAATGGAAAATATGTTCCTTGTGAGGAGATGGACTTATCTGCCTCTTTTCATGGGTCTAACTCAAACAGGTTGAGCATGGTGAGCATGCTAGTGTGGAAAACCTCAATATCGCCACCGTGTGGTTGATAAAAAATTCCTTGCAGTCAATTTTTCTGTATCGTCCTTGTCAACATATGTACCAAGTAGAATTATCATACCATTATCCTTGTAGGAGATGTGCACATATATATATGAAACCACACCCCTGCACATGTTCATTGGTTAATAGTGGCCATGTTTTTTGAGATACTGGCCTGGCTCTTTCAACTTTGGAAGATTTTCGTCCATACATGCCAAATATCAAAGTATGTGAAGATCAGACATTCGGTGCCAGAGGAGTTCATTTATAAGTGTTTTTCAAAAAATCCAAAATGATGGAAAATCTATCATGGCGGACTTTATGGATCCCACTGACAAACATTTTCAGTGAGGAGACCTACAGTATGTATCAGTTTTCAAGACTCTAGGTAAAATGGGGTGGGCGTGGTGAGCTTGCAAAAAGTCAGACTTTGGAAGCTTGTGACAGCGCCACCATGAGGCCGATTTGCATGCCACTACACCAGAAGTCGCGGCCCTTAGCCCTTTACTACTATAACAATTCTGGCACCTTTATGTCATTTTATCTCACAGGAATTTGCAAAGAGCACTCTTTTTTGCTGGAAGTATAATAATAGTAATGAACCGGAACAAAAACAATAGGGTTTTACCAGTGAACTGCTGAAACCCTGATAATAATAATGAATCAGACCAAACACAATAGGGTTTCACCAGTGAACTGCAGAAACCCTAATTACAAAACATCATGTAGGACTCTTAATGTAACAACAAAGGCCAGGAAATAGTAACTTCAATTGTAACATTTATGTTGTCGCTGTGGAGTGGATGGATACCTTGTATGTCCAAAACTGTTTTTTCACTTTTCAGGAAGTGAAACAGACTGTGTGTTTTTAAAATAATTGGATACTGCATCGTCAAAGTTGGTATTCTGACCATACAGTATATGGTCAGATACTTGCCTGTGTCATTATATTATTAATATTTCACCAAAATCAAGCTCAAATGGAGTTATGAGATTTTGAACGACCGCATATATCGTTTATGCGTAGGGCCGGCCATGACTACATAGGTATTATTTTCCCATAATGTTTGTGAACACATTGATGGTAAATACAAAGCTAACAGAAATATATTTGCTGTTGTTTGCAAACAAAAGTGAATTGATTGAACGCACCTCTAGCCACTGAATTAATTTGGGGCAGGGAAAAAATCATATCTAGTAGCAGCCAGTAGAGACCCAGACATACAGTAAACAGTAGATTTTAGTCACTCTCAGACATACAGTAAACAGTAGATTTTAGTCACTCTCAGTTTTCGTGTGCCTCATGGTCAAAACAATACAAAAGCCCATAAGCATGTGCAGTTTGGAAATAAGCCCAAAACACAGTAACAGTAAAAATGCTGTACTAATTCTAACAACCAGTTCTTTATTTAGCCTTGCTAAATATTTTCAAGCACAATACTCACAGGAATAGGGTACACTTGGTAGGTAGTTGATTACATGCATTGCCATATAAATAAAAAATAAATACATTACTAATAGAGAGATATAAAAACATGTAGTCCATCATAAAATTAAGTGATGCTGCACCTCAGATGAGGTCAGACAAAATCGCCTCATCACTGTTTAGCTTCAGCTTTCCTGTGTGCGGAAAGTCTTCATTCAAGATGGAGGCAGGGTAGAGCTACGACGTTTTTCCAACAGTGTGAGGATCCAATGGAGTTACAAGGTTTAGTCACAAGCTCTTTTTCATACTTTTCATCGGTTAAATATTTGTAAAACCCACAGACAGAGGTGAAGCATTGATTTATGAAAAAAAAAAATTTTTGACAAAATATAGAGATACAAGGTTTCCGCCCAACAGCAACGATATACAACACATCCCTCTTCAAATGGGAGATTAAAAACTTGTTTTGTAATAAAGGTTGCGAAATGCATCTTGAACTATCACACACTACAGGCTAAACGGGCACACAACTGTAACATTCACATCATAGAATTACATAGAATCCCAAATTTACAAATGTCGATATGTTCATGCACTTTTATGCTGAATCGTCCCACCATATGAATAATTCATTGAATTAGAAGACACAGTAAGAGTGATATACAGTTGACATTGATGTGGTGTTCATGTTACCAGAGTAACAACTTTAAAGGGGCATTTCACCCTGGCAAACACTTAGGTGGTTTGTATCATGCTTCAGAGATTTCTAGATCAGTGATACAGTGGATATAAAAAGTCTACAAACCCTTGTTAAAAGGCCAGGTTTTTGATAAAAGAATGAGACAAAGATAAATTATGTCAGATCTTTTTCCACTCTTAATGTGACCTATAATGTGAACAATTCAATTGAAAAACAAACTGAAATCTTCGAGGGGGAAAAATGAAAAATAAAAACCTTACAATAACCTGGTTGCATAAGTGCGCACACCCTCTTATAACTGGGGATGTGGCTGTGTTCAGAATGAACCAATCACATTCAAACTCATGTTAAATATAAGTCATTAAACACCTGCCATCATTTAAAGTGACTGATTAATCACAAATAAAGTTCAGCTGTTCTAGTAGGATTTTCCTGACATTTTCTTAGTTGCATCTCAGAGCAAAAGCCATGGTCTGCAGAGAGCTTCCAAAGCATCAGAGGGATCTCATTGTTGAAAGATATCAGTCAGGAGAAGGGTACAAAAGAATTTCCAAAGCATTAGATATACCATGGAACAGAGTGAAGACAGTCATCATCAAGTGGAGAAAATATGGCACAACAGAGACATTACCAAGAACTGGACGTCCTTCCAAAATTGATGAAAAGGCGAGAAAAAAACTGGTCAGGGAGGCTTCCAAGAGGCCTACAGCAACATTAAAGGAACTGCAGGAATTTCTGGCAAGTACTGGCTGTGTGCTACATGTGACAACAATCTCCCGTATTCTTCATATGAATGGGCTATGTGGTAGGGTGGCAAGACGGAAGCCTTTTCTTACAAAGAAAAACATCCAAGCCCGGCTGAAGTTTGCAAAAACAAACATCAAGTCCCCCAAAAGCACGTGGGAAAATGTGTTATGGTCTGATGAAACCAAGGTTGAACTTTTTGGCCATAATTCCAAAAGGTATGTTTGGCGAAAAAAACAACACTGCACATCACCCAAAGAACACCATACCCACAGTGAAGCATGGTGGTGGCAGCATCATGCTTTTGGGCTGTTTTTCTTCAGCTGGAACCGGGGCCTTAGTCAGGGTGGAGGGAATTATGAACAGTTCCAAATACCCGGCAATTTTGGCCCAGAACCTTCAGGCATCCGTTAGATAGCTGAAGATGAAGAGGAAGTTCACCTTTCAGCACGACAATGACTCAAAGCACACATCCAAATCCACAAAAGCATGGCTTCACCAGAAGAAGATTAATGTTTTGGAATGGCCCAGCCAGAGCCCAGACCTGAATCCAATTGAACATCTGTGGGGTGATCTGAAGAGGGTTGTGCACAGGAGATGTCCTCGCAATCTGACAGATTTGGAGCGCTTTTGCAAAGAAGAGTGGGCAAATATTGCCACATCAAGATGTGCCATGCTAATAGACTCCTACCCAAAAAGACTGAGTGCTGTAAGAAAATCAAAAGGTGCTTCAACAAAGTATTAGTTTAAGGGTGTGCACACTTATGCAACCAGGTTATTATGAGTTTTTTATTTTTTATTTTTCCCCCTAACTGAAAGATTTCAGTTTGTTTTTCAACAAACAACTCGGTATTCTATTTCCCCCATGCTACCTAACATTTTAGACTCTGTGGGTAGAAGTTGTTTTTACAGACTTTTCTTTGTTACTAAAGCTATAAATTAGACATAGATCATGTATTAAGCATTTAAATTATGATTGAGGAATTCTTAAAATCCCATAAATAACTTACAAACAAGAATGTAATAGTGACTGTAATTTTTTTTTACAATAACTTCATTATAGACAAAATGGAGAAATCAGAATTCATATTAAATTCATTAATATGCATCCTTTGGGAAATTGTGTCTGTAGGGGGCAGGTTTGATGTTTGGCTAAAAATGTGATTCTCATTTTATGCATAGCTTGTTCCCTTCAATGACTCACACACTGTCCAGTTCTTCTAGCAAAGCCAGAATTGATATGACCTACCATAGAGTTAATATAGTCCATCAGGCCACCACTTTAGAAAAACACATATCCATTTTGTATAAGAATATAAGTGACTGTTTAGACCTTTATTCCTCCGAAGATGCATTTTATCAGCCAGTACTTTCAAAAGTAGAACTAACGCAGTTCCTTGAAAATTGTGCCAAATTGTATATGTATTTAGTCTGTGATTCGTACACAATGTTATGAATTTGTAAGTACTTAAGGTCCTGGACAGAATCATTAACTATACATGCAAACCAGCAAATATACCACCAAGCCTTGATAAAGCCCCATACGTTTAGACCCTCACTCTTTAAAATGCCACACGCAGTTTCTCTCAAGGAAGAGAGATTGCCTTATCGTTTACAGAGATATGGCTTCTGCAGACTCCTTTTGGTCAGTCGCCTGTCTCCCTTGGGGACGGCAAATGTGATTGAGGTGTCAGCACTGGCATCTTTGGATTATGGTAGCCTCGTCTTGGCAGCAGGTGGTGCCTCAGCCAGTAATGGAAGTCTCATTTTCCACAGATAGAACTGAGGTCTGGGTCTGATAGCCGTCAGCTGAAAAATTCATTCCTTAAAAAAAATACAGTTGCATTCTATGCTTGTTAAAAGTAACCTTTAAGCCAGTTTTGCTGAGTAATTGCTTAGGCTGAGAAGAGCACACTGGCTATTATTTTGACACTTTTATGTAGGTATTTTGCACTTACGTGCCGGGTGTTATTTCACATCAATATGCAAGTGATCAAGGTAATATCCACTTGAAACTCAGTATAGTTCAATAGCCCACGGATATTCAGTACAATGAAAAGGTTTGTTATCCTTAAGCATATAAATTAATTGCTGTGATTGAGGACTATGACTTGACAGTCACTTATTAAGAGTCTTCATAGGAATAAAGAAAATCTGAGTTTTAGGAGGTGGAGCTGTGTTTGTGTGTGTGCTCGTGTGCAGGCAGACTTTGTGTTTCCCTTCTGGAGGTGCCAATTAGCTCTCTCAGATGACAAGACGAGCACGACTCGGGCATGGGTTCAGTGGTAACGAGCGTGTGGTGGCACCCTCCCCCTCTCTTTCTCATTGTGTGTGGGCAGACAGTCGTCTCATTACAGCACTTAGACTAAGCTTCCAACAGCCTTCACTCTCATTTTCTTGCTCCTTACTTCGTCCTCTTCATCTCTCTCCCCCTCTCTATCTTCTACTTCACCTACCTCCCTTTCATGTCTTTCCGTTCACTGTCTCCCAACTTTTTTATTACTTTCCCAGTGCACATGCCATCCTCTTTAAAACAAAAAATTGAGGAAACGTTCCATTTTCAGTGTGCTCTATGTTCCACACTCTCACTGTGTGGCTACTGTCTCAAATTCTTTGATTGGATTCACTATGAATTCCTCAAATGTATCCACTAAATGTCATTTGAGATCTCAAAATTCAGACTAAGTGTGGAAATCATACAAGTCATTGGAGCTTGGATGATGACTGGTATTCTTTTCAGGGTGGATGCTGACATACTTAGCCTTGTCAGTGTCTCTTCACGGCTTACTGCACAATCTGTTGAGATTTCTGCCTGGATGGCTGTCCACCAAATCAATCAGTACTTCACACAATCTGACATATTGAGTCTCTCGGGATTGGTCCCAGGAAATTGATGTCCTTGGAAATCGCTCTCCCGACAAAACCAAAACATAATCTCCACCACCAGCAAAGGCAGGGGTTCTCGAAGAATTTTGAAAGAACTGATAATTTAGAAGAACACAGAAGTAATTAAACTACTAGTACAGTAATGACTAGCTGGTCGAATTAACACACACGACCATATAGTTATATGCTACTGAGGAAAAATGTAATACCCCTGACGACTTTCACTCTAGTAGTGTTTAAGTCAAGCATATACATTTCAATTTCAAGGAAAGCTCTCTCCCAAAAGGTCTGGTAACATGTGGAGCCCCGGTGAACAAACACAGAGCTCATAGAGACTAAACAAACAACATCAGCCTTGAAACAATACAAGAATCACATGTCTGTGTCAAGTGTAGATGGCTTTACTTCACAATTTATAATGTTGTGTCGTGTGATAATGTGTCGTGTGATCTGCGTTTTTAAAGAGACTAAGGTCAGGGATTCACAGTCTCGTCCTCTGAACAGGCATCTGGCGAGGTAATCCCTCAATACGCCTCGTGCTGCAGTGGCGGCAACCACTCCGCCTTGTGATTCCCACATTTTTATAGTTTCTTCAAACAGTAAAAACATGAACCAAAATGCAGGTGATGACTATTTCAAATCCCATGAAGAGAAAAGCCTTTACTGTACAAGCACACTGATCCCCAGTAGCTGCAAGCAAAGCATTTCAGCAATAGTTTGGCATCCCTGTTTTGTGAAGGGTTTCTGCCAACAACTTTTTTACTGTCACCAAGGACATTGATATGCACTGATGAGAATCTCAAGGTAACTTGCTTTGCTCCACTCACCTGTGTTTTCCTATCCCACTGCACCACAAGTGCATTCATATTTTACCTAAATCTCACAGATCCAGCCTTAAACAAGTAATATAAAGAATCTCAAATTCAAAGGCAGGCTAAGCATCATGACAAACAAATGAAGTTCCATCTATTTGATCAATAAGTTGCAGATTGTTCACCCATTTAAGACACCCTGGTATCCTTGGAATTTTGTTTGTATCTAACTAATTTGTGAAATGCAATTACGTTCATTATCAACTGTGAGCCTTTGGCGTTGGGTCTTACTCTTCGCAGGACAGGTGTTATAAAAGATGAGACAGGAAACCCACTGTGGGGTACAAAAGGAACTGCTTTATTCGGTACAAGGGTCCGTAGCCTGGTTTACCAACGAAAAGTAACCTCCAGCTCTCCCCGGAACAAAACAAAAAAAACATATCAGCTAAAACGTTCATAGATCTTCAACCCTCTCCTGGGGACCCCCCAGCCTTTCCATCTATTAGATGTATCCTCGAGCTAGCACACCTGAATCATCTTATTAACTAATTAACAAGCCCTTATCTGTTGCATTAGGTGAGCTATAGAGGGCCAAAACTAAACTATGAGATGGCTGGGGAGTCCTCAGGAGAGGGTTGAAGATCTATGATAAATCCAAAGAAACATGTACTTTCTTGCAACTCGGCCGTCATACATTCGTTGTCCCTCTTGACGTGTTGCCTGCTTCCCCCTCTCACCCACTGTTCCCCCTCTCACCCCAGGCAGGTTATTGCTGCTCGGCTGTTTTAGTAATTTGTGTTTGCCCTAACCTTAATCTAAACTTTTATCTCTGTACTATGATGCCTATTCTTAACCATTACTTTAACCCTAAACACTAAATGTAGTTCGCAACGATACTTGTTTGATCACTGTGATGCAATCACAAAGGAATGTACCATAATGCAATGCACAAAAATGGCGAATCGTTAAGGACCGACTTCATAGCGAATCGTTAAGGACCAACATAATAGCAATAAGTTAAGTTGCAACATAATAGCAATGGAGATATCTTAATAATTGCTGTTGTTCAGATTAGTTGTGTAAATAAGTCCTAGCATATATGCTTGATTTAAGTTGGATATGCAGCTCCGGAAAAAATTAAGCGACCACTGCACTTTTTTCTTTCCTTTCCAAAAAAGTTGAAAAGGAAGGTTTTGAGCGAGGAACAGAAGGGTTAAAATTAAGCGACCACTGCAAATTGAACGCTTCTGTTCCTCACTCAATCCTTTTCAAATTTTTTGGAAAGGAAAGAAAGGTGCAGTGGTCTCTTAATCTTTTCCGGAGCTGTATTGTTCTGGTCATTTTCCCACAGACCCTGTTTATGACTAAGGTTGTAGCTGAATCTTCAGTAACAGCATGAGTCAAAATCAATCCAGTCACAGGAAATTGGCTCTGTTCAGAATTCAAATGACCAGACTGATAGTGGAGGCAATGTACCTAGAGGGCAAACATCATCTAGAACTGAGATGGGAAGGTCATTTTGTGGAGGCGTGTAGTCCAGCAGTTATTTGTTATACCAATTTGTTGATTTTGCAAGGTAAAATTGGTTCCTTCAGATGTAGCTCAGTAAAGACAGTGGAAAATTCATCCTCTCCCCAAATGCTTAATGCTGGAGGGTAGAATGGCCCCTTGTGCACTTTGTACTACATACAAAATGAGGTGTAATTTGACATGCAGCCATAATCTGAACAACACATTTATTTATTTAGCAACAAAGCCAATATTAATGCATTCCAATCATGATGCGTTCTTCTTGTTTAAGATATGCAGTCTATGATTCCATTTTTAATTCTGTCTTTCATCCCTTATTTATGACATTGCATGATCACAGCTACTCCCAGTGGGTCCGTTAGAGACAATCAAGATGTGTCCTTTGGATGCACATCTTGCCAAGGCATTTTGATGCCCTTTCCAACATCTACCCCACAAACCCTGAATGGGGTCAAGGCAAATTGCAGATCCTATGCCAGAAGGTCAGCCTTGTCATGCTGCAACCAGGATTTAACCTTCTGATCACAGTGACGCAGCTTTATTGCAAGGGAGTGACAATGACCACTGTGCTTTTCAGGAGCCCCTCTTGTTTAATTTCTTGTTAACAAGTTAAATGTTAACACATGATGACAAACCTTGTGTGTGTGAATGTGTAAATCAAAAATGGATTAATCCAAATTTCTTCTGTGGCAACTTTTCAGACTAACCATGGTACAGTAAATTATTTAAGTCCAGAAGACTTACACTGAAGAATTACACAAGAGTGCCGTAATACAATTTCTCTAAATAATGGTAATGAAATGTGTATAATCTAAAAAAAAAAAAAAATGTGTATAGTTTCTTTTTTACGGGTAAATATCAAAACAACAGATTCAAAATCAAACAAATATACCCCACGTTTCTGGCACAGCTTATACCATTTATTTAAATGTAGTTGGTTACACTTATCAACAGCTTAATAACTGATGAGGATGATTACTGATTTGGCATGCTCAAGTAGACTGCCTTTTTTAAGTGATTAGTTTATCAATCAGATTTCAAAAATCATGACTGGTCATGTTAAGCTAAATTAGGGCTTATCATTCAAATGCTGAATTTTTTTTTTTTTTGACATTTGCCCCAATTAATTAAAAACAAAAAAACTTAAGTATCTCATGTACAGGGGTTAATGTATGTAGACTGATGGTAAAAAATATATACTTAATATATAACACAACAAAACGTGGGGGAGGTCACAGGGTCCGAATACTTTCTGAAGGCACTATGCTATCAAGATAAAAGTTAGTGCTCAAGGCAAAGTCAAGAAGAGAAGTGGAAAAGCCCAAACCAGTTGCTTTATAGCCACATGATACAACGGCTTCATCTACCTCTCAGAAAAAGATGCATTAAGCAAAGACACCAACTGTTACTTAGCAACAAGTCAATATATAGATCTCTTTTTTAATGGTAATAGAACATTTTTTTCCCTGAATTAGGCTTTAAATCACAAAGGTCAGAAGCACATCACAAGTTGAAGTGTTTGAACCCAGCCACTTTGTGAAATAGAAATTTCTTTAATTCAGAAGTACACAGTACTGTTCCAGACTAAGAGAGATATTGGATCTCCCTAACTCAGAGATCCATATATAATGCTCTCATATCCACTCACAAAGCCTATGGGAGATAGACCCATATAATTGGACCAACTAACTTTGTGGCAGGAAGTTGAATGTATAATTATGAGCTCACTTTCAAGCATACACACAAAGCGATATTAAGCCTATATCCAGAGCCTTTGAAACTAGTGGCTGTAAGTAACCATGACAACGTGATTAATTTGATCTTTTTTAGCAAATATTTCAATTAGTGCTTTATCTCCAGCCAGCTTTGATGTAAATTATAAAAGATGTATCGTTCTGATCTGAAACAATATCTATAAACTCCATTGATAAACCAAAAATAAAGCATGGAACACATTTTGAGTGTTTTAATTAAAACGGAAAAACGTAGATGACGTCTTTAGACATCTGTTCCCATCTCATCTTGGCCGTCAAAGTTAGTTTGTCATCTTGCCTTTCAGGTAATCACATATCTGTGTCGAGATGTCAGTTCCAGCATGTCAGTTACTCTACCTTGAAATCAGGCGGCACACAGAATATATTTTTAGCTGGATGCTATATTTTTCTTCAGAGATTACTTTTACGCTTTCAATGTAGTCATTCTATTTCACTTAGATACACTTTAATGTTTTTTTTATTTTCTGTGAAGAAGGCGGTCAATAGCCTGCAAAATAAGTTATGCTGATTCTTCAACAATAACAATAATAATCAAGGATGTAGTGGTGAATAAAAGAGTAATTCTAATAATTTGGCCTGGCTGTCAAAGATATGTTTTGTTGCCGGAAATTGCATATCAAGTTAGATATGGTGCCCCAGAGCGAGACTGGCTCATCTTTTCTGGTCCCTTCCTGCTTGCCCCACCCCAACCAGAAGAGGTCTGCTTTGGAGCTCTATCTGTATGTATGACATCAGATCTTTTTCTGCTACTGAGGGACTAGCTCCAATAGTCTCGGTTCACCACTGATATACACACAATATTAGGCAGGTGGTCATACTGTTATGGCTGATCGGTGTAAGTATATGTATGTACAAGTGGAATGTATAGATGTGCAATTAAAGCAAATGCATTACATATGGCAATTTTAAATGTGCAGTGGAAAATGTATAAATTTACACAAAATATACAGGTATTAAGTATAATGTATGTGTAATACTTTCTATTATGTGAGTGTAATAGCACACCGCAAAACAAATAAGATACATTAATAAAACTAGGTTCGGCTAAGGAGGACTTGAATAACTATGGACCAGTTCAGTAATCAAATTACTCAAATAAAAAAACATTTAGGCAACATTTATTTTACAAACACATCAATGAATAGTAAACAATCCTTAAATAAAAGACAGTTTTTTTGCATGTTCAGTCATATTTTCCATAACAATGCCACAATTTCACAATTTTTGCCAGGGTATGCAAACTTATGAGCACAACTGTATGTCACTCTGTATAGCAGAATCCATCTACAGCTTATCTTCTATAACTATACTCGAAATACACAAAATACAACATTCTCTGATTGTTTTTTTTATAACATTGTTTTGAGAAATATTACTAGGTTCATATTCCACAGAAACAAATTGTAATGAATGAAATGAGTCTGGCTAGCAAGCCCACGTGTAACGCAACACGCTAATCATCGTCACACTAAAGCTAGCTCACCATGGCCAATATACGATGGAACTCACCTGAGTAAAGAAAAATACTTCTTCCAATGTAATAATGGTTGGGAAGATTACACTGTTACTAAATCTGTCGATTTTACTTATTTTTAATCATTGTTAATCGTACACTTTTCTAGCTTTTTGCTGCTTCTGAACCTGCTCCTCAAATCATACTTCTCATATTATCGTCGCTATTCTGGAAAATTCCCAGCAGTTCAATTTAAATATACCAATAGTGCCCCCTAGCGGTGACTACAAGGCATATTAACTTTTCACTCAAGAGTGATAAAATTAACTGCGTTACATATGTACAGGTGGGATAAATAGTTGTGCGGGTACAGGTGGCCAGAGCTCTTCAAAGAATAACCTCAGCAGCAGGGAGGGACAGCCCCAGTAGTCAGCTGGCTCAGGCACCAGGACGAAGATGGAGCAAATGGAGCAGAAGCACCAGCAGTAGTGCCACAAACATCTGCTGTTTGACGAGAGAGCAACTGGGGATGCAGCATGAAGGAATCCCTCAGCAGGTCCCATAATGGAGGTCCGATCCTATTTGGAGGAGCCCCACCTCCAAAGATCTGCAGATCCTCTGAGCAGGTGGAAGAACAAGGCCTCTGTCTACCCACGGCATTCTAAAGTCATGACTGGGAGACTCTGCATAGTGGCCACATCAGTTCCCTCTGGGAGGGTCTTCTCAAAAACGGGACAAATATTTACTGAGAGAAGAAACCGCATCAGCCCCTCGAAAGTGAGGCAGCTTGCATTTCTAAATGTAAATCTCTCATAAAAGCAAAATATGGTCAGTATTGCTGTGTGCTGCTGGTTATAACATGGCAATAAAGAAAGAGAGAAAAGAGGGACCAGTTTAAGGTTTTAAGTGGGATGCTGCAGTTTTGCACATTATTTATTTTTCTTTGATATGGTGCAATATTCTATTAATATATTGTTCAGACTGTATTCGTTTTTAATTAGATATATTTATATGCACTTTGTTTAAATACATTAAAAAGTTATACTTTAAATGCAAATGATTTATAGCATTCTTTTTTCATAACAAACCAATGTATTTTTAAATACATTGTAGTTAAGTTAGAGTATGATTTCATTTAACAATTTAATTAGAATAGTTTAACACCATAGTTAAACTATCGCAAATGGTTTGATATGAAAAAATACAAAACATTTTTTTTAAGAGCCGATCAGGAGCCAAAAGAGACGGCTCTTTTTGGTGAGCTGAGCCGAACGAGCCGGCTCACTGAAAAGAGCCGGAATGCCCATTACTAGGTTGCATAGCAGCAGACCAGTCAGATGCCCATGATGACCACTGTCCACCCTCAAAAGCGACTACAATGAGCATGTGAATGTCGGAACTGGACTTCGGAGCAGTGGAAAAAGGTTGGACCGATGAGTTCAGTTTTCTTTTACATCATTTGGACAGCCACCTACCTAAACATCATTGCAGACTAGGTACACGCCTTCATGGCAGTGGTATACCCTGATGGCAGTGGCGTCTTTCAGCAAGATAATGTGAGAATGCTGTTCATTGACTACAGCTCAGCCTTCAACACCATTGTGCCCCACAAGCTAGTGGTGAAGCTCAGGGATCTGGGTCTCGACCCCTCTATGTGCAGATGGATCCTGAACTTCCTGACGGGCAGACCACAGGTGGTGCGGATGGGCAACACCACCTCCTCCTCACTGTCTCTCAGTACTGGCTCCCCTAAGTGCTGTGTGCTGAGCCTACTCCTGTACTCTCTCTTCACCCACGACTGCATGGCAACCCACGTCTCCAACACCATCGTTAAGTTTGCTGACGACACAACCATCATAGGCCTGATCTCTGACAATGACGAGTCAGCCTATAGAGACGAAGTAAGGTCACTGACTTCATGGTGTCAGGAAAACAACCTCCAGCTCAGTATCAGCAAAACGAAGGAGATGATTGTTGATCACAGGAAGCAGCAGCGGGGAGACCACGCCCCCATACACATCAATGGGTCTGCAGTAGAGAGAGTTCACAACATCCGGTTTCTTGGTGTCAACTTCAGCGATGACTTGACCTGGTCTCATCACTCTAGCATCTTGGTGAAGGAGGCCAGGAAACGGCTCTTCTTCCTACGCCGATTAAGGAGATTTCGCATGGATTCCAGGATACTCACCAACTTCTACAGATGCACTATCGAGAGTATCCTGTCCGGCTGTGTCACCGCCTGGTATGGCAGCTGTACCGCCCTCGACCGCAAAGCACTTCAGAGGGTGATTAAAACAGCAGAGAGCATCACAAGGTCTGACCTGCCATCCCTGCAAGATCTCTACAGAGAGGTGTAGGAGGAGGAGCAAACGAATCATTACAGATCCCAGCCACCCATGCCATGGACTGTTTACCAAGCTGCCGTCAGGCAGAAGGTACAGGAGTATTCCATCCAAAACTAACAGGCTACAGTTCAGTTTCTTTCCTCAGGCCGTAAGGCTGCTCAATTCAGGAACCCCTCTTCACTTCCATCCATAGTCCCATGCACACCTGTCACTATCATGCTCATCTGCCAATAATATCATGCACACCTGTCACTTTTACATTGCACTATGTTTGTACAGTTGTATAGTTATTATTATTGATGCGAGTTTTTTGTATAGTGTTATTGTTGATAGTTTGTGTTATCTTCCTATTTTTATATTATAATTACTGTTACTTTTTTAACTTTTAACTGCACTGTCGGGAGTAGGAAAACCAAGCATTTCATTGCCATAACTTGTTATTGCAAATGACAAAAAAACCTTTGAATTAAGGCGACCTACCACACTGCACACATTGTTTAGGAATGGTTTGAGGAACATGAAGAGTTCAACGTGTTGCCCTGGCCTCAAATCCCCAGATCTCAATCAGATTAGGCATCTGTGGGATGTGCTGGACCAACAAGTCCGACCTACGGCAACTCCACCTCGCAACTTATAGGACTTGAAGGTTCTTCTGCAAATGTCTTAGTGCCAGATATCACAGGACAACTTCAGGGGTTTTGTAGAGTCCATGCCTCGGCAGGTCAGCGCTGTTTTGGTGTCACGCGGAGGACCAACAGCATATTAGACAGGTGGCCATAATGTTTTGGTTCATCAGTGTATCTGTAAAATATTGTGAGGTGTTACACCTGTTCTTGAGCCTTCTGTTTTTGTAAGCTACTAAGTCTCTGCTATTGTTACAGTCACCAAACTGCAATTCTTTCTTATTAGATTTTGGGAAATTGTTATTTCTGGCCTTTTGTTGATCTTTATATTAATGAAATAGATAATATACAAAAGAAAAAACAAAGTAGCTTAACACTGGTGTTTGGATCAAAATATATATAATCACTAACCACCACCTATGTGTTCTGGCATAATTTAGAGAAGATGTAAGATCTAAAGACATCTTGGACTCATGCAAATAAAGAAAGTTCTTCCCTGACTTTCCGGTTATGATTTTGTGGATGGATCAAAAGAGTATCCAACACCCCCAACCATTTACACATGCCAGCAAACAATAAGGTGAACACATTTATCAGTAGAATGAATAATTGCCTGTTGACAAGTGAATTCACGCTGTTTCCCCGTTTGCCTAGCGCATTACACATACAGTAGCCAACTGTACTGTTGATGTTTTGTACATGCTGAGTAGGCGTTAGGTTATCTCATTACAATTGGCAAAAACACTAATACATTTCTGTCAGTAGAAATTACTTTTTTCCAATCAAAACTTCATTTTCAGAAGCAAATTCATGCTTTCCCAACATTCCACAAAATCTGGTCATTAGCTCTAAAAAGGAGGCCACTGTTTGTTATAAATGTGCAGAAATCAGAATAAGCTGTTTAAAGACCAATAAAAGTAGTAGAGAAGCAGACCAAATCCCTATCAAGCATGGTTGGCAAGAAAATGTTGTTGTCAACTTGTTGTTTGAACTACATTTATAAGGAGCCAAAGTTCACCATAATTCCCACTGGATTTTTTTTTCACGAATCCAGGCTCAAATCAATTTTTTTTTTACAGTAGTTAGCCTATATGTAAAAACTGTAGGTTATAAACTAATAAAATTCATAAAAAGATTTCTAGTTACAGGTCTCAATACTAACTTTATGGTTGTAACGTCTGCTCCGCGTGGCGCAGCGGCTCCCCTTCCTCTCTGGCGCTCCACCTCACCAGTGTACTAACCACCTGTTTCCAATCACTGTTTATTTGTGTTTTTATTCTGTTGCTCACCCACTGCACCTCACAGATTATTGTTTGTATGTTAGCTACTGTGCTGGTGCGCTTATTTTCAGACTCTCAACAGAAAATAACTTACAGTAAAACATTTGAATCGTTCCCTTTGTTTCTTTTTCCTTTTTGCTTCTCTTTTACGCACTCGTTAAACTCGCACCATCACAAAATAATCTGTCCACCCCGAGGCACTTTTTATTTGGTTTGTTTTTTGGCTTTTTCTGTTAGTTTTTTCCTCCACACCACTCATCCCGGGATAAGCCAGGGCGGGCGTGATGGAGAGTCCGGGCTCCCTGGGCGGGCTACCGAGCTAGAGGATAGACTCCATGCCATGGAGGGACAGATCACCGGATCTGGCCGTGGCCGTGACTCCCCGATCAACCATGTGGAGTCTAGTCGCTCTCAGGTAAGAGAACTCTGGAGAGCTCTGCCTGAGAAATATGACGTCAATCCAGAAGGTTGTCATGGTTTCCTTCTCCAGTGTGATTTGTATTTCGGTGACAAACCACTCACAGAGTACGAGAAGGTGACCACGATAATCACTGTCTTAACTGGGTGCACCTTCGAATGGGCAATTGCACTATGGAACGGCGGGTCTGGGGACTTGAGGTCGTTTCCCAATTTCATTGCACAGTTCTGTGCCGTATTTGACCCACAGAGGGTCAGGATGGGGGCAAGTGGCTTATGCGCTTGAGGCAGGGGAATAGCGCGGCCTCAGAGTATGCCCTGTTGTTCCGGACGGTGGCGGTGTCCAGCGGATGGAACGAGCCGGCTCTGAGTACTGCTTTCCTCAGGGGCTTGTGGACTGCGGTCCAGATGGAGCTGGTTTGTGCGAGCGATTCCATGTCGCTGGATGCCTTCATCGCCCAGGCGATTGCCATTGATGGGCAGCTCCGGGACCGCAACCACCTGACGCGCCGTCCCCATCTCTCACCCTCTCGGATGGAACCGGAGCCTGGACCAATGGAGTTGGGAATATGCAACATTTGCAACATTGCCAGCCCTTTCTGTTGTCCGGTTGAACTGTCTGGTGGTTTTCCCTCTCACCCCTCTACAGCACTGATTGACTCTGGGGCCGCGGGGAGCTTCATCGAACAGTCCCTGGTCACTGCCCTCCGGCTGCCGTTGCGCCGTTTGAGGTCCTCGATGCCCATTCAGGCTTTGGATGGATGTCCGGTGGGGATTACTCACGTGAGTTGCCCTCTCACGCTCACCATCAACGGCTGCCATCGAGAGGGACTGGAACTGCGGGTCATGATGTCGTCCATACACCCCGTCATCCTGGGTCTTCCATGGCTCCAAAAGCACGACCCCAACATTGCCTGAAGCAAGCAGAAGATCCTGGATGGTCGATGGGGTGGTAGACGACCTGCCTGACGGTGACGTGTGGAGCCACCGCGGGTGCCCTCCCAGCAAACATCCCGCCGGAGTACACAGACCTAAGCAGGGTGTTCTCCACCGAGAAAGACAGGTGTCTCCTTAATCACCGCTGCTGTGACTGCGCCACTGACCTCCTGCCAGAGGCCGTGCCCCACAGGAACAAGATCTACCCGCTCTCTGTGGCCAAAACGGACGCAATGGAGACCTACATCAAGGAGACGCTGGAGCAGGGGCACATCTGCCATTCCACCTCCCCTGTTTTAGCCAGCTTTTTCTTTGTTAAAAAGGACGGGAGGCTAAGGCCGTGTATAGACTACAGGGGACTAAACACCATCACCACTAAATACCGGTACCCGATGCCCCTTGTCCCATCGGCCATAGAACTGCTGAGGGCGGCACACCTTTTCACGGAGCTGGGCCTCTGGAGCGCATACAACCTTGTGCGTATCCGGGAGGGAGACGAGTGGAAGACAGCATTCAGCACATCGTCAGGCCACTAGGAATACTTGGTGATGCCGTACGGGCTAGCTAATGCACCTGCGGTTTTCCAGGCATTGCTTAATGAGGTGTTCCAGGATATGTTGGGGAGGTACGTAGTGGTGTACATCGAATATATTTTGATCTACTCCCTAACATACCCGGACCAGTGCGCTTTCCAACTTCTATCGTCTCCTTCCTAGGACACCACATTGCTCCGGAGGGTGTGAAAATGGAGGTGATGTAGGTTGACACAGTGAGGTCATGGCCAGTCCCAAAAACCATCAAGGAACTACAGAGCTTCATTGGTTTTGCCAACCTTTACCGCTGTTCATAAAAGGCTTCAGCACCATCACAGAGCCGCTCAGGTTGTTGTTGAAAGGCCAACCTCAACGCCTCCGCTGGACCCCAGACGTGGAGAAGGCCTTCCTTGACCTGAGGGGCAGGTTTGTTACAGCCCCTCTCCTTAAACACTCAGACCCCCTCAAGCCCTTCATGGTCGAGACAGACGCATCCGACGTCGGGGTGGGGGCTGTCCTCTCCCAGCAGCACGGGAAACCCACCTCAGCTCCACCCCTATGCCTACTCCTCAAATAAACTGTCTGCTGCGGAGAGGACTGTCTGCCATGGTGTGGGCAACCGGGAGCTACTGGCGGTGAAGTTGGCATTAGAGAAGTGGAGACACTGGCTTGAGGGCACCCGGGAGCCGTTCACCGTCCTGACCGACCACTGGAACCTTGAATATGTCAGGGCAGCGTGGTGCCTCAACTCCCACCAGGCTCGATGGACGCTTTTCTTCAAGCGCTTCCAGTTCACCCTGACGTACCGCCCCGGTATGAAGAACATCAGTGCGGAAGCACACTCTCGCCTGCATGACCGGAGCTTCCAAAGGACGTCCCTATACTACCCCCCTCATGTGTTGTGGGTCCTGTCTCCTGGAATATTGACGAGGACATTCAACAGGCAGGGAGATGGGACCCTGCACCACCAGACCTATGTGCCTCGGAGATTGCGGGGCTGGTTGGTGACCTGGGTGCATACCAGGCCAGCTACAGGACATCCGGGCATCAATCGGACCCTGGAGGCACTCAGGGCGAAATACTGGTGGCCTCGGGGAGGACAATGAATTACTATGGGGAGGACTGTGCGACACTACATCATGTCGTGCTCTGTGTGCACAGTCTAATCCTCTCCCAGTGGCTGTGGTCACACCTGGCGGTGGATTTTGTGATTGACTTGCAGCCAGCAGAGGGGAAGAACACAATTTGCCATGGTAGTGGACAGGTTCTCAAAGATGGTTAGATTTATTCCACTACCCGGTCTCCCTTCTGCTCTACAGGTCGCTGAGGTGCTGTTCCAGCAGGTGTTACAGCTGTATGGACTTCCAGAGGACATCGTGACGGACTACGGCCCCCAGTTTACATCTTGTGTCTGGAAAGCCTTCATGTCCAGGCTGGGGGTAGCAGTCAGCCTCACATCCAGGTATCACCCGCTGGCTAACGGACAGGCGGAGAGCACTCACCAAGAACTGGGAAGGTTCCTCTGGTCCTACAGCATGGACCGTCCAGGTGAGTGGACACGCTTTCTCCCCTGGATGGAGTATGCAAAACTCCCTGCGCCATTCCTCCACAGATCTGACACGCATCCAAGGTGGTGCTCGGGTTCCAGCCTCCACTGTGCCCCTGGGTGGGGAGTTCCAGTGACATCCAGGTCGTGGAGGAGTGGTTCAGGAAGTCAGATGAGGTCTGGTCCGCGGAGTGATGCCCCGGAGTACCGCCCAGGGGACAAGGTATGGCTGTACACGAGGGCCCTTCCCCTTCTTTTCCCCTGCCGTAAGCTTGGGCCACAGTATGTGGGGTTGTTTCGTGTCCTCTGGAAGGGAAACAACGTCTCATACACACTCCAGCTCACTCCACCATACACAAACATCTCACCCACTTTCCATATCTCTCTCCTCAGGTCTGTGGTTCCTGGTCCGCTGGGGGGATCCGGTCCTGCAGGGGCGCCTCCACCCCTGGTGGAGGTGGCTGGGGGTCCGGCATATCGGGTGACCTCTATCCTGGACTCCCGGCTGCGGTGGGGCTGTGTCCAATACCTGGTGGACTGGGCAGGTTACGGCCCAGAGGAGCCCAGCTGGGTCCAGGCGGTGGACATCTGCGACCCCTCCTGGGGGGGATACTGTAACGTCAGCTCCACGTGGCACAGCGGCTTCCCTTCCTCTCCGGCGCTCCACCTCGAGTGATGGCAGCAGTGCATCCCGAGGATGCGCCTGTTTCCAATCACTGTTCCGTTGTGTTTTTATTCTGTTGCTCACCCACTGCACCTCACGGATTATTGTTTGTATGTTAGCTACCGTGCTGGTGAGCTTATTTTCAAACTCTCAACAGAAAAGAACTTACAGTAAAACATTTGAATCGTTCGCTTTGTTTCTTTTTCCTTTTCGCCTCTCTTTTACGCGCTCGTTATACTCGCACCATCATAATGGTAGCCAAAAGAAGCAGTAAGTTAATTCCAAGATCCACAATTTGTTTTTAGCTGGAAGCAAGACACAAATCAATAGAATTAATTAATTTGATATGTTGGTCCTGATAAAAATATTTTGGTCCAAATGTGATTAGAAAATTAAATCAGTTAAATCCATAGTTGAACACAATACAAGGATATTGTCATGAGAAAGCTCTGGTTCAAACACGTATGGTTGAATATCAAAATCTAAGATCATTTCCAAAAATGTATCCTTCCAACCAAGATGACAAGCCAATGTGCTAATGTAAAGTTAGCTAGATAGCTACTTGAATGATTTCAAACCCCACAGGAGGGAAGGACTGGGCCAAAACAGGAGGTAGCCTTTTAGAAAGAGGTTTTGCAAAATAAAAGCAAATGAAAAACATGACTACATTTATTTTTTTAGATCTCACTCCTAATTCAATACACCTTCCTTTGATGAAAAGCACCATTAATTCTGGAATGTATATTTCATATCCAATTAATCAAAGTAGTACTATTTAAAGGAGCAGATTTTTCGATTATCATAATTGTAATATCAATAATAGTTGCAGCCCTAATCAACACTATACATATTATATCAAAGATAATTATCGATACATATACCTCAATGGTCCGCATTTAATCTAATGTGTTAAAATGTATGATGATTTCCTATTACATTATCATAGTATATTCTTGTTGAGCGCCAGGCACTGACAGACACTGAACAGCATACCCTCCAGTGTTTAGTATTCCCCTAAGGTTCAGCAATTGCATAATGAACCTGGATAGAGAAAAATCACAGATGTTATTTTGAGTCAGAGTGCCAGTGACTGGCAAGGCCAATGCCAGAGTGTGTGAAAGGGGAAAAATGGCACATTTCTAAATGTCCCTGAGGTATTACTGGACTGCCTGTCAATGTGTGCACCTCTCGACCTATGGAGAGACTGAGGTAGAACAACTCTGCATGCTAGAGCACAAAATTATATACAATGTGTGTGTAGTATTGTGCTAAAATGTGTTACAGGTAAGTACATTTTTGAAGAATCTAGTGTTTTTCTAGTTACTCTCTGTGGGTTGTACTCTTTGCTGAAGCAATTTAAGGCATACACTACTGATATTTCTACAGGTATTTCTACAGACACAGTGGTTATGATGGAGTTCATTTTAATTTGCTCTGAAAAGCTCATTGCTAGTAAAGCAAGAAACTGTACTAAAATGTATTTTTTTTATAAGAGGTTTTAATGGAGCAAAGGCTTCCGTTGCTAAGATTTCTATAATTGCTGATCAATTTTGTGTTCTGAACTCAAAATGAATCGCTGTTGCATACTATATGCAGGTAAAAATTAGACAGATAAAGAGAACATTGCAAATGCAGAATAAACTTCAGTCTTTGGGACTCCGTTTGCTGGCTCAGAAAAAATATGATGTCATTGTGGTTCAATGTTGAGTTATAATGTTTTCAGGTTTTGTTCATATTTTTGTCACTTATTTTAGTCTTACTCAGTATGTTTTATCAGTATACTAAAACTCGAACATCAGTCCTCTTGTAGCTTTTTGAGTCTGCACATGATTGATGGGAGGTCATTAGTAGACTAAATGGGCATCATTTCATAGGAAAAATATAAAGACTAAAATCTGACAAAGTCTGTCATTTTAGTCCTAGTTTTTTTTTATTTAGGCTATTTCATACTTCCATCAGATATCTTTGTCCAACTACAGTAGACCTGTAGTCCAGTGTTAGGGTAGACTGATAAAATGCTAAAATGACACAAATTAATAAAAAGCTGCCAAAATGAACACTGGCATGACAATATCTATGTCTATCATGACTTTTGAGAACATTTGGAGCTCTGGGCATTTGATTGGGTTTACGTATTGCGAGTCGTTGCTGACTTAAAGTGGTGTTCTGCACACAAATTTGTTCAACATAAGTTTGCAACGCCTAGCTTAGCATAGCTAGGAAGATACTAAATCCATTTCAACCCTTCACTCTTGAATCCCAGCTGTCCTTGAATCTAGGAAAAATAATTGACCACAGGATTTCTACTCACCTCTCTAGAATTGTTGTAAATCTCAGTAATGTGCCGAAATGGCTTTAAAAATTGAATATCAATCATATGCAGTACATGTTAGTGTCACAAGGTGATTAAGCGATAGGTTCTTTAGGATCTGGACTGAACAAGCAGAGTGAAGTCAAAGGTCGGCATTTAACATAGTGGTTAGAGTATCCCGCTACGCAAACATAATATGTGGAATTATATTAAATAAAACTGAAAAGTACTAAAAAACATTGATGGATATATTGAATATACTTAAAACTGCAAATTTTGTAATATGGTCATATGTTTGTATATACAATGTAAAAATATTATACAACCCCATTTCCAAAAAAGTTAGGATGCTGCACAAAATGCCCCAAAAAAAAATTTATGCAATGATGTGCAAATAATTCATCCCTACATTTAATTGAAAATAGTACAAAGACAACATCTCAAATCTTGAAAATTAGATATTTTATTTTTTTGGGAAAAATGCATGCCAATTTTGAATTTCATGCCAGCAACACGTTTCAAAAAAGTTGGGACAGGGACATGTTTACCGCTGTGTTGCATTACCTCTTCTTTTAAGAATACTCTGTAAGCATTTGGGAATTGAGGAGACCAGTTTGGAAAGTGAAATGTTTTCCTATTCTTGCTTCATAAAGGATTTCAGCTGCTCAACAGTTCGGGGTCTCCTTCGTCGTATTTTTTGTTTCATAATGTGCCAAATGTTTTCAATAGGTGACAGGTCAGGACTGCAGGCAGGCCAGTTTAGCACCTGAACTCTTTTACTACAGAGCCATGCTTTTGTAATACATGCAGAATGTTGTTTGGCATTGTCTTGCTGAAATAAGCAAGGCCTTCCCTGAAAAAGACATTGTCTGTATGGCAGCATATGTTGCTCCAAAACCTGTATATATTGTTCACCATTAATGGTGACTTGAAAGATGTGCAAGTCACCCATGCCATGCGCACTAATGGTCCTTGTCCTCTTTAACCTGGAGGACGTGGCGTCCATGATTCCCACAATTTGGTATGTTGTCTTTGTAGTATTTTCTATTGAATATAGGGTTTAAATGATTAACACATCATTGCATTCTGTTTTTCTTTACATTTACACAGCGTGCCAACTTTTTTGCAAACAGGGTTGTATTTAAATATTTGCTATTAGCGTATGTGCATGCATATAAAGTGGATATCAAAGGTCTAGACCAGAGGTGTCAAACCGGTTCCACGGAGGGCCGACTGTCTGCAGGTTTTCGCTATCACGTTGTACTTGATTGATTAATTAGGCCACTAATTGGTTAGCTTCTACCCTCAACTGGTTGTTTAGGTCTGAACTGGGAACCAATTTAAAGGAAAAACCAAAACCTTGCAGACACTCGACCCTCCGTGGAACCGGTTTAACACCCCTGGTCTAGACCTTTGGTCAAAATGCTGAAATCAAGACAAATAACTTCAGATCATTTTTCACCTTTAATAGGATTTTGTAACCCACAATATTTAGGTGAAAAACAAACTGATAATTTCTCAGAAAACGAATACATTTGTTAATACCTTGGTTCCAAAAGTATGCACTCCCCAAAATAATAATCTGTAAAACTTTCTTTTGCTTAAACTACAGAAGTCTGTTTGGTCTCTATCAACCAAGCAGACTTTCATTTCTACAATGTTAACCCAGCTTTCCTTGCAGAAAAGTTCTCAATCAAGTTGTAAGGAGATTGCCCTTGTGCAGTCATCTTCGATGGAGTTTCCATAGGATTGACCTCCGGGCTCTGACTGGGTCATTCCAGAACATTGATCTTCCTTTTTGCAAGCCATTCCTTGGTTGATTTGTCTGTGTGCTTCGAATTGTCATGTGGAAAGTTGAAACTCATTCTGAAAGAGAGCAGCAGGGTTTGATACAAAATATTGTGATATTTCAAGCTATTCCTTGTACCCTCTATCCTGACCTGAGTCCCTGTTCCAGTTGAAAAGGTGAAGCACCATAGCATGATACAGCTACTGCCATGCTTGAATGTTTACTTTGGGTGATCAACCATGTTGGCTTTGGGCCCAACACATCTTTTTGTATTAAGGTCAAAGCTTTCTACTTTGGTGTCATCAGACCATAACACATTTTCCTGTAGGATTTGGGGAGATTTAATGTGTATTCATGGAAAATGTGTCAGGATTTCACTGTTATTTTATGTGAGAAATAGCTTACTCCTGCCTTCCTACCACACATCTTTCTTAATGCCTTGGGACCATGGCTATCGCTGCAGTACACAGCCAAGAAATCCTTTAGGAACAGCTGATTTGGTTTATCATATCCATTGATCTTATTAAAAGGTGACAAATGTTATATTTGTTTTGATTTCAGAGTTTATTTAAATGAAAGCTGCATTTTCAATAAGAATAAAAAATGTTGGTATCCACTTACATGAATGCAAATGTGCTAATTATAGATATCCAAAAATAAACTTTTTATTAACAGTACGTACCATTTTAAAAACATATTTAGATATTGTTTAAGCAACAGGTCTGATCACAAACTGAACATTTGCTAGATTAAATCCCCAATCCGGCAATGTAAAAATCTGTCTGTCCCTGAGAAAGGCACTCAACCCTTATTGCCTCATGTTTGTGACTGTAAATAATAATATTAAATTATTCCTATGAAGTGAAAATAAAGAAATAAAGTACCAAATGAGGTAAGAAGATCCAGATATCCACCGTTCCTATATGCACAAATAATATATTGGAATTAGTGCTGTCAAATGATTAAAATAATGAATTGTTATTAATCGCATAATCTTCTGTAGTTAACTGCGATAAATCTCAATTTTAGACAGTGTTCAAATTTTGCTTTTAGTACACACGTTTCTGTTTAAAAAGCAGTGGGTTATGTTAAAGACATACTGTGTTTTATTGTAAACTACGGACAGTGCTGGACTTGGAATTAAATAAGTGCATGTTGTCACAGCCCTTACATGTCGGCTCCTAACTTAACCACAATAACTGGCAGCAATTATACTGTATGTATCCCATGCAAATCTACATAGAAGGTTGCTGGTCTAGGATCCCATAGATCTACCATCTCCTACCATTGTTCTCTTGATAAAGTACACCAAGTACAATAACTGCTAAGATAGGCTACTGTATAAAACACATATCACCCCCTTATCTGGAGCGCTGCAGGGTGTGCAGACAAGGTATTGTCCTTTGATGTTTAGGCTGAAATGTTGTTAGAATGGGGCCTGGTAGGGGCCTGTAAAGAGTAGCTTTCGTGATGGATAGTTAGCCACAACCAAATACTTTTGTCTTTATTAAATTATTCCCAAATTCAACCAAAAGCATAAGGTAGGCTACTTGAATAGGTACTGGCGCAAGGTGGCTACAGATGTTTATCTACAAACATTAATCAGTGGAGATCTGTTTTTTATGCAGGTCATGAAAATTGTTTCTTAATTCCACTATTAGAATCTTTTGGTGGAAACGCAACTGTCAACAATATTAATGCTTAGATTAGCAAAAACATTAAATGATTAAAGCTGCAAGCAGCATTTAGTGGGTTTCTGCACTGAAGCTACTACTAGCCAAATTGCTCATTTTTTTCAACTTATATCCTTAGGTGCAAGCAATACAACATATATGGTTTTTCCTTTCCTACAGTGCCCCCGTGTGGCCAACGTGAAACATTATTCATATATAAAATAAAATCACAACCCTGATCATATGTACCAAACGTAATATTACTGAGTGACAAAGAACAACAGATATGGTGTTATGGCTATTATGCCGCCACTGGCCAAACTGAATTTACTTGTTTGTATGTTAGCTACTGTGCTGGTGAGCTTATTTTAAGAAGTGGAAAATTCGGGCATCACTATATACCAAGCCAAGGTCAGGTAGACCAAGAAAGATTTCAGCCAAAACTGCCAGAAGAATTGTTCGGGATACAAATAAAAACCCACAGGTAACCTCAGGAGAAATACAGGCTGCTCTGGAAAAAGACAGTGTGGTTTCAAGGAGCACAATACGACGATACTAAAATGAGCTGCATGGTCGAGTTGCCAGAAAGAAGCCTTCACTGCGCCAATGCCACAAAAGAGCCTGGTTACAATATGCCCGACAACATCTTGACACGCCTCACAGCTTCTGGCACACTGTAATTTGGAGTGACGAGATCACAATAGTGCTTTATGGTCACAACCATAAGCGCTATGTTTGGAGAGGGGTCAACAAAGCCTTTAGTGAACATAATACCATCCCCACTGTGAAGCATGGTGGTGGCTCACTGATGTTTTGGGTTGTGTGAGCTCAAAAGGCACGGGGAATCTTGTGAAAATTGATGGCAAGATGAATGCAGAATGTAATCAGAAAATACTGGCAGACAATTTGCATTCTTCTGCAAGAAAGCTGCGCATGGGACGCTCTTAGACTTTCCAGCACGACAATGACGAAGCACGGCAATGGCCAAGTTGACCCTCCAGTGGTTACAGTAGAAAAAGGTGAAGGTTCTGGAGTAACTAATTACAGTTGGAAATGCAGTTAAGTACACTATTGGGAAGCATCGAAAATGTAAATTGGTCTATAAAAGCAGAACAGTATTTATAGGCCATATGCCTGCCATACTGTGTTTGCACCAACTATAATTTGTGATGTTTAAGCTGCTGGTTCTTTTCAAAACAGTGCTAATGGAACCCCCTATTATCAGCATTGCCAACAACACTGTCAGCAGCAGTGGCGGGCTGTGTATTTTACACATAGGCCTTCAGTGGTATCCTCCTGCAATGAAACCGCCTTCGAATGAACTTATCATGACATTTGGTCTATAGGCTATTGTCATTCGACGTAACCACCCCATATTCAGAGTGAAAGTGGAATAAAGTGATTTAACATGAGGCTTACAATCAAGGCACTGATATTGGGGGTGACAAATTTGACTAAAGTGTGAATGTTAATGTATCACACCAAAATGTCTATTTAATATGTAGTTCTATGTGTTTTGATAGGACTCAAGTGAAAGTAGCGATTTCTGAACATGCAATAGTCCTAACTAGCATTGGTAAATTATAACTTGTGTGATTTTTTTTGCATGGTGGGATTCGTCACCTGGATAGGCATTTCAGATAGATGATATCAGATAGATGATAATGTAAGTGCATTTTTAAAATGACTGATACTACAATGATGTTAGTAACATCAGTCAGGCATGTTAGTCCAGGTTTAAGTTTTCTAATCTGCTCCTATAGACCGCCTTGAATTAATACTTCTCACTATCTTACCTGTTGGTTTGTGACCTCTCTCTCTCCCATGCTCTGCCTGCTTTTCTGACCAGTGTTATTGTTATGACATTCTCTCTCCTGCATAAAGTAAACACATACAGTACACCCCAACATTCAGATGGTGTCCTTATATCAGAGATCATATTCAATTACTCTGATTTACATGATGACAGATCAACAGTCTCTTGGCGTGGCACTTGTCAATGATTTACCTGTTGGTTTGTGGCCTCTTTCATTCCCTCCTTGGCTGCTTGTTCATGTCTATCACTTTCCTGCCATGATTATACATAGCATAAGCCAAATAATATAAAAATAAAAAGAATAATATTAAAATATTGAAAACACTTTTAGGACCCATAGCTATATATAGATGATTCAAAACATCTAAACTGAAGAAATAAAATTGCCAGCTGTGGTGTGGAGACTGTTACCAAGAACCTTAGCACCTTTCACTCCATTCTTGACTGGTGGTGGCTTGTCCATTATTTAGCTAGCTAATTGCAGACCCTCTGGTGAAGACTTAAGACGGAGATTTTGCAAATCATTTTAGCAGGTGTGCTTCTTTTCAAATCATTCACTACTGAATCACTTTTCCACACAGCCATAGGAACTACTTAGCTGTAACGACCCAGGGGCTAGACCCAAAAGCAGACACGGACAAGGTCTTGTGTCGGAGCAACGAGATTAATCAAGGATAGACTATAGAAGGTCGGAGACAGGCAAGTTTCTGTACACAGAGCGGGAGTAATGAAGTGCAGACGAAGAGCAGGCTCTTGGTCGGGGACAGGCAGTAGGTCGGTAACCGATGTCTCGGGCTGGCAGACGGCAGGCTAGAACGTAGTCGAGGCGGGCAGGAGATCAGTATACGGGAAGGCAAACAGAACAGACTAGGAAACACTAGGGGAGAAGTCGCAGGAATGCTTGGCATAGGAACACAAGATGAACTGGCACAGAACAAACAGAGGAAATGGGTTAAATACACAGTGGGTAATCAAGAGAACTGGGAACACCCTGTGAGTGAGGCTGATGAGAACAGACAGGGGACAGGGCATGACACTTAGTGTTCTAGCAAGCAAGCTACTGTAACGTTTGTTAGATAAAACCTGAAAATAAAGATAGCTAGCTAACTACATCTTAATTTTTTAGCCAGAAGAAAACGTATATTTTATAATGTTCGTTCTATAGCTATGAAAATATACTGACGTTTATACGCCTTGTACTTACTGTGAAAACAAAACTTATTGCTACAGTAGGCTAATCCACTTTGCCAGCCTACACACACTGCTCTAATCACTGCCCGTCATGAAAGAATGAATGAAAACATTTTTATTCAAATGATTTACAAATTACAAGTATCAGGAAATAATTGAACAATGTAAGGAATGTAAGAAACATACATCTAGTACTGGGTTACACAATGATTAAATAAACAAAACTAGAATACGAATACGGTTGTAACAGTAAAGAAAAAAAAGTACATAGGAAACATGGTATTGGATATATTGCAGGAAAATAAATGGAATGTAACAGTTATTGAGGTTGCATACATGATTGTGACGAGTAGTACCATTCCATTAAGGATCGGACCATCCCTTTCAGGAGACACCTTGTAGCCCGATTGGTAGGTAGGAAGCGCCCAGGGCATAGCAGGTTTGGGCACTTGATAATCAGGGAGGCTTTTGTTTGGAGTGCAGGAGGATGGTCGTTGTCTTGCTTGGTGGTAACGTCTATGTTCCAGTATTAAGGTATGTGGATACAGGGAGGCAGTATGGTTTTGTGTATGTCATGGTGTATTGGGGTAATTAATGTCTGTATAATGTAACTGAAATGTTTATGACCAGCGGTCGGAATTGGAAGAAACCAGGGTGAAGAGTCAGATTGGGTCGCTGCATTTTACGGCATCGGTAAGGCCTCATAGGTCTGGTGTATGTGTCCTGGTTAATTTTATCACAAGTTAAATCTTCTGTTTGTTCAGCAGGACTATGCTGCTGCTGTTTTGCTTGGCTAGGTATTCTACCATTGTGTTATGATTGAATGAGTAACGTAGGGAGTTTGGTGTAATTGTGTAATCTCAGTATTACCGTAACCGACTGGTCTGTCTATATGCTTTATTTAGGAGTTGGTTGTTGTATGTCAGTGACTTTATGGGTGGGACTATGAATTCTATTCAGTTTTTTTATTTGAGCGAGGGGCTCTGGGCGGGAGAGTAGTCAAGGATAGTTTGGGTTCACTGCACTGGGTGTGGTAGGATTAAGTGAATTCCACCGTCACTAGTTCCACCAATAGCTGTGTGTGTGTGTGTGTGTGTGTGTGTGCGTGTGTGTGTGTGTGTGTGTGTCCACAGTCACCATGGTGCATGGTCCCTGGGTTATCAGTGTATCTCTCTCTCGCCAGAAGCTCTGCCCTCACCCTTCTGTTGTGTTGTCCTTTGTCAATTGTCCTGATACATTGTGTAATAGCTTTTTAATTAGAATAAAATAAAGGTTCTGGTACCTGTTTACCTTTTTAATTTGGTCCATTGTGGTAGGTAAAATTAAACAAGGCTTGGCCTTTGAATTGGAAAGCGCGACTCTGCTCCTCATTTGTTTGGAGGCTTGCGTGGGACCAGAACGTGACCCCGCAGGGTCTGAATGGGACCGCCCAGGGGTGGCTCCATGCTGTAAGCCCTCACCAACTTGTCACAATAAGATGTAAGGTATAAGGACAATTACACATTTTCTCCAAAGATATTAGTGTAGCAATTCCTTAGAATAATACTTTTTTTTATTTGTTAACAAACGAGTAGATTTCATAAAATAGCTTATTTGTATAAGGAATTGATGTAAGTTTAGATTAGATTTTTAAAAAAATGTGTTTATGAATACAGAATTTAGCCATAAGGATAAAAAAATTGACAATATACTCGAATGAATGAGAATGTTGTATTCGGTGGCGATGGGGACGTGACAAGTTCCAAAGCGTCACTTTTTTCAAAATAAACATATTACACAAGAAAACATTATTGAGGGGGACAATTTAACCTGTTACTAATATTGAGGGGGACATCCTACGCCCTTGCTTACAATACACTATTTACAGAAACATGAATACATGGTGACTGAATCCATCAAGAATGTACAGTACCATTATGCGGTATGACACGATGCTGCATCACAAATAGAGATTGCAAAGGCCAAATCATTGTACTAACCATGAAACTAGAACAAACTCAAATCAACAATGTTCCTTCAACGCTGTAAGCCATGTGTACTTTTTGTAGTTGATCGATTGAAAGTGCCACACAAATCCATTCCCTGACTAGGACAAGGCTGCTAGCTGGGGAGTTGGTCGACCCTTCCTCACAATTTCAAGCTTTTCTCGAAAAAGGCTTTGCCAGTAAATCCGCCACCAAATCTATTTCTCCTCCACTGTGCATTCAAAAAACAACAGGGCCAAGTAAAATTCTAAACAAAAAATCTAAAGGAATAATTACTGTACATTTAAAAATCTAAATGTCACGAAAGAAAGTTAAAATAAATCTTAGATGTTGCTACGTTACGTCCTAACTAGTTTTACCCCAGTTAGCAAACTGACTCTCCGATCACACCGCATGAAAAATGCACTTCTAAGCGACTAGGCAAGCTAGAAGGCTGCTGCGTGTGTCAAAGAATACGCTCAACATGGCAAACTCAAAATCTGACTGGTTGAGAAATATGACACACAACAACATCATCCCAATTTGCTTCAACAGCAGATGGGATTCACTCAGTTCTATAGGCCTGAGGGTAGATTTTCATCTGGAGACAGTACGTGGAAAATGTGATTGGATAAATGCTCTGATTTATCTGAGCTGCACTGGAAACAATCCAAATGAGGGAGAGAATAGCAATGAAATTACATCAGTAGACTTATGGGAACGAACTTTGTAAAATACATATAGCATTAATGAAAATAAATAGTAAATTATACAAATATAATTTTCTGATTCTAACATCACTAGGCCAGCAGAGAAGTCCTCACTGCTGACCTACTGATGGTCAGCAGCAGTTTTGAAATACATCTCTTGTATCGAATAATAATTTTATCAAGTCGTCAATGTTTTGTGATTATTAGCGACATAAAATATTAACTAGCGTGTCGACAAGCAGCACGCCGGCAGCCCACTAGCTTTTTGCCGTTGCGGCCGCTGAGCTGTTCTGCAGCGTGTCTGGCTAGCGGGCCGCCAGCTGCGGGCCGCTATTTTTTATAGCGCGAGTCGCAGTCGGGCCACTGGTTAGCCGCTTTCATTACAATGCCTTCCATCAATACCCTGATCAGCGGCTCGACCCAGCGGGATGCCTCATGCCCCAATATTAGGTTTTATCTATTATAATCCTTTATAATAATTTTGGTCATATCACAAATTACAATTAACTGAATTCAGTCTAAACAATTTATTTCAAATAGTGAAGACGCATACAGAAAAACATGCATTATACAGCAAACATACAAAATAAACGTGCAAATGAATTGAAACAAATTAAAAAATCAAACAGCGCAAGAAAACGTGTAATATACAGCTTTAAATATATCATATATATTCATCATCATGTACATAACACTGTATATAGCAGCAGTTTAAAAGTACTGTAGTACTGTAGATTAGCAGCAATATTGGTTGTACTGGAGCTGTATCATTCATATTCACGGCAGGTCCCTTGTACCGCTGCAACGTCTTCTCCCACCAGCACGGTCAGCTGCCTCCCTTCCAGGTACCTGATGATCTGGTTCTCATCAGCGGCATCCCGGTTGGAGGGATTCTTCTTTATGGCTCCTGTAATACAGTAATCGGATATCATACTTAAATGGTCTGACATGATTTTGAGAAAAATCATTATAAATTTACCACAATAATCTAATAGCCATTTACAAAATAACTTACTTTGACGCAGGTCCTCCAGGTTGTCCAGGGGGAGCTGAATACGCTGAACGTTGGGGAATGACAACTCCCCCGCCGAGCCATTTGCTTGGACCCAAGTGAACACTGTGGCCATCTTGTTCGACAGCTCGTGCAGTTCTTCACCCACTGTGCCCATGTGGAGCAAGTGAAGTGAATTACATGGACCTACAAAAAAGCAGTTAATCACCGTCACATACCACTTACAAATTGCACAACATTCAGGACAAATGAAATGTTTTATGAAGACAACATGCTAGTGCAACTATAGTCTTATTCTAACCTGATTGTAGAGCCAGCTGTGCCCTCAGCTCGACCTTCTCTTCAGTCAGCCGCTTGATCTTCTCCAAATGTTCTGAAAGTAAAGACAGACAGTTAATTATTCAGTCCTAAATATCTGGTTATTTTACACTCCTCAGAGCTCAATAAATCGCAGTGTCCGCCAAAATGTTCATTCTTACCTTCATGTGCAGAGCTAAAACTTGCCCCAACCTCTGCCTTCTTGCCCTTAAAAATAAATTGAAATTGACAAATAACATTGGAAGCAACATGCTTTAATAACATAAGTTAAGCATCTGTGTTACGCTCTCTGTATATGGAGTCCCTTGTTACTATGGAAACGGGTTGTTGTTTAGTTTGTTCTTGGCTAACTGTAAGCTATCCGAGTTCTTGATTTGAACCATATTTGTTACGCTTAGGAAAGCAATGGTTGCAAGTTATTTTATTCTTAACTCATTATACATGCCATATTGATGAATATTATTGTTACGTCTGCAAGTATTACCTTTCTTCAGCCTTTGATTACGTTAGCTATTGATGAGCATGTTTAACATATTTTCTATACTCCACCACTATAGCCAGTTGTAGCTTATATCAGAAAGCAGCATATTGTTTATATTCTGCAGTTTGTTGTTGGTTAAACTTACCTCTTGTATTTCATTAACACATTCTCGATGTTACTGAAGTCTACGTATACCTGTAATATTGTAATTCAGCTCTGTTTATTAGATAGACATTACAGGTTTTGAAATATTCAGTTAGTAATTATCGCATTTTCTTTATCTTACAGTTTTCACTCTGATTCATTATAGATCTAAAGCATTCGGTCTAAGCCTGAAACCTATTGAACAACCGCAATAAATATTGGAACTAGGACGTTCACTCCCTGGCTCGCATGTCTTTAATGAATGGAGTTTGGCTTGCTGTCTAACTTTGTAAAATCATGACAGTACAATCTGGGTTAAGTGAATGAACCCGCACATACCTATGTAGCAGTCCTCCACATGGTGCCATGGAGTACCTCTCTGGTGCCGTGGAGTACTGTGCTTGCTCCATCCTAAAAATAACCATAAAAGTTGGTGAATGGGTAAATATGGTGAAACCAAGTAAACATTGCAGCAATTACCAGATCAACATGTAATTCACATACCTCCAGGGCTGCAATCCACAGGGTGCTGTGGTGTAGATTTGAATCCTTGGGGTGGTAGGGGGCCCATACTGGAACAATTTCCGCACCTCTGGCGATACACACGTCCGGTCTCTCACGTATCTAGGAAAAGTTAAGGTTTTGTAAGCATTTACCCTGCAAAACACATTTTCATCCCAAGTTTCAAATTGTTGTTACATTTTCAAATTTACGTGCATGCTTGATGAGCTTATAAGGGACAGCCTCCCAGGTGTCTTCAGGTGGTAAACAAGTTCTGGCAAACTTGTTGTGGCTGAAGGACTTCCTGCTGGTGATGCTGTGTGGTGGCCAGTAGCAAAGTCCCCCTTTGAGCCACAGGCGTGGAACTACTGCCACACAGTCATCCTCCTCCGGGAACAAAACTACAGAAAACGTCATGATCTGAAAGCAATGTTTAGAAAAGAGGTTTAGAAAAATGGCCAGATAAGACACACAGGCTAGCTAAGAACACTGTGGATACACAAAGACACACAAGACACCTCAGTAATGGAATTGTAACAAGTGCAGGTTTAGATAATCTAGCTAAATGTTACTGCCAAGAGTAACGTTATCCACATGATGTGGATAACGTTACACAAAGAAACACGATTTAGCTAACGTTACGTATCAGTTGATACAGTAGATATAAAAAGTCTACACACCCCTGTTAAAATGCCAGGTTTTTGTGATGTAAAATAATGAGACAAAGATAAATCATGTCAGAACTTTTTCCACTCTTAATGTGACATATAATGTGAACAATTCAATTGAAAAACAAACTGAAATCTTCGAGGGAGAAAAATGAAAAATAAAAACCTTACAATAACCTGGTTGCATAAGTGCGCACACCCTCTTATAACTGGGGATGTGGCTGTGTTCAGAATTAACCAATCACATTCAAACTCATGTTAAATGTAAGTCATTACACACCTGCCATCATTTAAAGTGACTGATTAATCACAAATAAAGTTCAGCTGTTCTAGTAGGATTTTCCTGACATTTTCGTAGTTGCATTGGCTGTTAGTTGCATTGCAGTGGCTGTGTGCTACATGTGACAACAATCTCCCGTATTCTTCATATGAATGGGCTATGGGGTAGGGTGGCAAGACTGAAGCCTTTTCTTATAAAGAAAAACATCCAACATCCGGCTGAAGTTTGCAAAAATAAACATCAAGTCCCCCCAAAAGCACGTGGGAAAATGTGTTATGGTCTGATGAAACCAAGGTTGAACTTTTTGGCCATAATTCCAAAAGGTATGTTTGGCGCAAAAACAACACTGCAGAAAACCATACCCACCGTGAAGCATGGTGGTGGCAGCATCATGCTTTGGGGCTGTTTTTCTTCAGCTGGAACCGGGGCCTTAGTCAGGGTGGAGGGAATTATGAATAATTCCAAATACCAGGCAATTTTGGCACAAAACCTTCAGACGTCCGTTAGAAAGCTGAAGATGAAGAGGAAGTTCACCTTTCAGCACGACAACGACCCAAAGCACACATCCAAATCCACAAAAGCATGGCTTCACCAGAAGAAGATTAACGTTTTGGAATGGCCCAGACAGAGCCCAGACCTGAATCCAATTGAACATCAGATCATCTTTGGGGTGATCTGAAGAGGGCTGTGCACAGGAGATGTCCTCACAATCTTATAAATTTGGAGCGCTTTTGCAAAGAAGAGTGGGCAAATATTGCCACGTCAAGATGTGCCATGCTAATAGACTCCTACCCAAAAAGACTGAGTGCTGTAATAAAATCAAAAGGTGCTTCAACAAAGTATTAGTTTAAGGGTGTGCACACTTATGCAACCAGGTTATTGTGGTTTTTTTATTTTTATTTTTCCCCCTCAAAGATTTCAGTTTGTTTTTCAATTGAATTGTTCACGTTATAGGTCACATTAAAAGTGGAAAAAGTTCTGACATGATTTATCGTTGTCTCATTCTTTTACATAACAAGAACCTGGCATTTTAACAGCGGTGTGTAAAATTTTTATATCCACTGTATACGTTACGAGGAGTAAGCACATATTATATAACATATTCTAACTTGTTGATACAGTAAGAGGATAAATGAAGAAACAAAAAATAGTAAGCTACCAAACTTGTGGACACATGAAGAAACACAAGGGATACTGTAGAAATTTCCTCTCAGGCCAACGCTGTTTTTTTCAAGCTCAGTTTCCCGCCAATGGTTTAGAAATTGCGTTCAGCTACCAGTGACTTTGACTAAAGAATTTGAATGTTAACAGAATATTGCAAACAGTCATTGTTTAATACAAAACAGTCATTATGTTCTTACTCAGTAGTCTAACACTTAGTTATTTACAATAACGCAGAACAGAACTCCCCATAGCTATGTATGTGACTCTGCGTTCAATAATTTTCAGTTCGATGTCGAAAAAAATCTTGATCTTCGTCTGTTTCGGGAGTTCATCAAATTGTAGTAAAACAATGTCATAATCCACGTTGTTTTGTCCGATTCAGAGCATATAGCTTATAAGTTACACCCTTTGAAAAAGAGTTGTTCGTTTTCCTGAACGAGACTTAAAGTACCAAGTCACTAAAATGATCCAGTTTTCACCTTACTACAACGTGAAATTCCTAGCTTGCAAAATGGCGATTGCCTCGCCTTACGTGCAATTCACATTCGCTACAACGCCATCTACGGACACGGCGGTGTTTAAACACAGTAAAGAACTGTCCCCCATGAAGCGAGTAAAGTCGAGGCTAGGCGAGTAGCTGAGCCGGTACCATGCAGAGGAAAAGGGCCATTAATTTGGGAAAGAAATTATGGTAAGCAACGGCGAAAGACGGCTGTTTTTATGTGTTTACTGTACATGTCTACACAAAGGTCCTTTACACAAGCAATAGTGCATACGTCAAAGTCTATTTTATTTATAAACAACCAATATTGACCAAAATTCTGTACAGTAAGATTTAACAATATTAAAATAAAGTTAATACAAATAATCAGTACAAGAATAAAAGGGGTACAATGGCATCTCTGCTGGAAGAAAATGGCAACACAAGCATATACAGCAGATCACAGTGCACGCCCTCTCTTCGGCGGCTGGCCGCCAGCATAAAGCAGTTGGGCTGCTGGTGGAAAGCTGCCAGAGAGGCAAATTAGCTAATGCAAATTGAGATCAGGAGAAAAGCGGCAAAAGCTGGTGGCCCGCCAGCAGCAAAAGGCGGGTGGGCCGCCATCGAATGCTCATTATAATGACCATTTCTGAAATTTCTGACACAGTTAAAAATATGCTATCCCAATTATCGTCTACCTTACTATTTTGTTCAATTGCATTATATTTCGTTTTTATTGATGTTGCAAATGACAGATTAAAAACTAGAAAGTTTTACCTACCTTATTTGCCTTCCGGTAAAGAAAACAGACTGATCAACTTAACATTACACGATGTCTGTTCTGTCACACATGTGGAATTTCATTTGCAACTTGTCTGCTAGTTTGTATATCAAACAGTCAGTACAGATGAGTGACTAAGAGACTGGAACATAATTAAGATTTGAACTTCCAGTCAGATTGTTGAATATTTTTTTTTTGCAGATCAGTCATTAATGTCAACCAATTCAATGGTGAAAATTGTCATTAATAGCATAATTTCTGCACCGCCTCTTTTTCCCCTTTTTTTTCCTTTTTTTAATGCATAATTTCACACTCATTCACACACAAAAATACACAAAATACAGACAAACACAATACTATTTAAGTGGTGCGTCGTCCCTTGCTTTTATATCCAGGAGACGTGAGGGCCCATGCCCCAGGAAAACCACAAAAACAATCGGCACGCAGGTTGGTGCACCAGTCTCCAGTGAGAATGTAACAATGTGTGTAGTTGGAAAACCAGTGCATTTGTCTGAGTGACATTCGACAACCTGCCCGGACCTGGAAAGCACCACATGACAGTTGGGATCTTACTCGTCATTGGTTAACCAGCCCTCTTCACTGGCCACACTTCATGCTAGAAAATATGTTGGCTTCTACGTGCTCCTACATATAAGACAATTTGCCCCTCATCGGATGCCTCTAAGGTGGAAAACGCCCTCCTTGTGCCCCCTGTTTTTATATATACTTTGAAAAACAGTTTAGTGGCAGCATGGTTCTACCTCAATTTCAATTCTGTTTGGAGCCAATAAATTCATCCAGACAGTTCTTTGTAATCGTTAGCATGAAGTTAAAAAATTAACATGGAGAAGTTAAAAGTATTTTCAGAAAGAAAACATTTTTCTTTCTTTTCTTCAGAAAGAAAACATGTAAAAACTGTCTAGATGAGTTTATTGGTTCCAAAAGAGAGAGGAAATGAGGTAGAATCATCTCTTGGGTGGAGTACCCTTTTATTTTTGGTACAATCCTCACACACACACTCAGCCACACCCCCTTTAGAATATTCAGGTGTCAGTGGGTTTAGTGCAGTCTGAGCTGTAACCTTCACATCCCACTACAGTGTGTGAGGTTGGTTACATAGCAATATGTGTTATATTTATACCAACGGAAAGTTTGCAGCTTAAAGATGCATTACTAATGTGTGTAGACTGCCTTTTCTGGTTTGTTTAGATTTTTAAGCTGTATACCATGTTATACAATATGCTAGAGGATGCCTTGCTAGGTAGCTTACTTAGCCATTTTTATGCTCACTGGTGGACGTGATCCAACTCAATTCAAGCAGAAAGTGTAGAAATATCTTTAACTTTTATCTACTCTGATTCCACCATCCTGACTATCTCCTTACCCTGACTATGCTCCAGTTGAAGTCGGGAGTTTATATGTACCTAACCCAAATACATTTAAACTCAGTTGCTCATAATTCCTGACATTAAATTCTAGTAAAAATTTCCTGTTTTAGGTCAGTTAGGATTACCACTTTATTTTAAGAATGTGAAATGTCAGAATAATAGTAGGGAGAATGATTCATTTCAGCTTATATTTTATTTCATCCCATTTACAGTGAGTCAGAAGTCTACATACGCTCAATTCGTATTTGGTAGCATTGCCTTTAAATTGTTTAATTTAATTTAAATTGTTTCAAACTTTTTGGGTAGCCTTCTACAAGCTTCCCACAATACGTTGGGTGATTTTTGGCCTATTCCTCCAGACAGAACTGGTGTAACCGAGAACTTTTCAGTTCTGTCCAACAATGTTCTATAGGATTGAGGTCAGGGCTTTGGAATGGCCACTTAAATACCTTGACTTTGTTGTCCTTAAGCCATTTTGCCACAACTTTGGAAGTATGGTTGGGGTCATTGTCCATCTGGAAGACCCGTTTGCGCCCAAGCTTTAACTTCCTGACTGATGTTTTCGAGATGTTGCTTCAAAATGAATTGCAGCAAAGCACTCCCACAACATGATGCTGCCACCCCTGTGCTTCATGGTTGGGATGGTGATCTTAGGCTTGCAAGCCTCCCCCTTTTTCCTCCAAACATAACGATGGTCATTATGGTCAAACAGTACAATTTTTGTTAAATCAGACCAGAGGACATTTCTCCAAAAAGTATGGCCTTTGTACCCATGTGCAGTTGCAACCCGCAGTCTGGATTTTTTATGGCGGTTTTGGAGCAGTGGCTTCTTCCTTGCTGAGCGACCTTTCAGTTTATGTTGATATAGGACTCGTTTTACTGTGGATATAGATATTTTGTACCTGTTTCCCTCCAGTATCTTCACAAGGTCCTTTCCTGTTCTTCTGGGATTGATTTGCACTTTTCGTACCAAAGTATTTTCAATTCTAGGAGACAGAATGCATCTATACTTGCATACTATTGTTAGTACAGATGGACGTGGTAACTTCAGGTGTTTGGAAATTTCTCCCAAGTATGAACCAGACTTGTGGAGGTCTACAATTTCTTTTCTGAGGTTTTGGCTGTTTTCAATTGATTTCCTCATGATGTCAAGCAAAGAGTTTCAAAGTAGGCCTCAAAATACATCCAAAGGTACACCTCCAATTGACTCAAATTATGTCAATTAGCCTACGGCACAGTGAACATAGTGACCACAGTCACTTCTGTGGTCAAAAATCTGTACAGCAACTGTACAGCTCATTCTGAGTGACATTGTGTGTGGGTGTGTGTGTGTGTGTGTGTGTGAAAATCGGAGTCACATAATAAAATATTTTAATCTTAACCAGGATTTGGAACTGTTTCACCATAAATGCATCACAAATTTCTGCGCGTTGCTGCCCCACCACAGGCAGCTGGTGCCCTGTTAAGTTTTTTCAACTCTGCCCCTCAGCCTGAGTCCACTATAAGGCATACAATATAGCATTGTTATAGGAGATCCAATGTTATAGGCAGGCACACTGCTCACCCATGATTGGAGCAGAATACTTATGGATGGGAGATGCCTCTGGAAAGCACTTTTTGGCTCTAGTGCTGGGCTTATAACAAGCCATCCCCAGACAAATTACTGTTAGGTCTGGAAATAATTGGACACTGACACAAAATTTGTTATTTTGTCTGTTTATCAAAATATGTTCAAGTTACTGTAAAATAATGAATAAAGGCTTAAAGTGCAGACTCTCAGCTTTAATTTGAGGGAATTCACATCCAAATTGGAGGAAGGGTTTAGGAATTATAGCTCTTTAATATGTAGCCCCCTCTTTTTCAAGGGACCAAAAGCAATTGGACAATTGACTCAAAAGCTGTTTCAAGGACAGGTGTCCTTTGTTATTTCTTCATCAATTAAGCAGGTAAAAGGTTTGGAGTTGATTCCAGGTGTGGTATTTGCATTTGGAAGCTGTTGCTGTGAATCCAGAACATGCAGTCAAAGGAGCTCTCAGTGCAAGTGAAACAGGCCAGCCTTTGGCTGCAAAAAAATCAGTGAGATAGCAGGAACATTAGGAGTGTCCAAATCAACAGTTTGGTACATTCTGAGAAAAAAAGAACGCACTGGTGAGCTCTGCAACACAAAAAGCCTGGACGTCCACAGAACAGTGATGGATGATCGTAGGATCCTTTTCAGGGTAAAGAAAAACCCCTTCACAACATCCAGCCAAGTGAAGAACATTCTCCAGGAGGTAGGCATATCATTATCCAAGTCTACCATGAAGAGAACACTTCACAAGAGCAAATACAGAGAGTTCACCACAACCATTCATAAACCTCAAGAATAGAAAGGCCAGATTAGACTTTGCCAAAAAACATCTAAAAAAGCCAGCCCAGTTCTGGAACAGCATTCTTTGGACAGATGAAACTAAGATCAACTTGTACCAGAATGATGGGAAGAAAAAAGTTATGGAGAAGGCTTGGAACGGCACATGATCCAAAGCATAGCACATCATCTGTAAAACACGGTGGAGGCTTCTAATGGCACTGGGTCACTAGTGTTTATTGATGATGTGACAGAAGAAAGAAGCAGCCGAATGAATTCTGACGTATATAGGGATATATTGTCTGCTCAGATTCAGCCAAATTCAGCGAATTTGATAGGATGGTGTTTCACTTTACAAATGGACAGTGACCCAAAACATACTGCGAAAGCAACCCAGGAATCTTTTAAGGCAAAGAAGTGGAATATTCTGCAATGGCCAAGTCAATCACCTGATCTCAACCCGATCGAGCATGCATTACACTTGCTGAAGATAAAACTTAAGGCAGAAAGACCCACGAACAAACAACAACTGAAGACAGCTGTAGTAAAGGCATGGCAAAGCATCACAAAGGTGATGCTTGGTGATGTCCATGCGTTCTAGACTTCAAGCAGTTATTGCCTGCAAAGGATTCTCGACAAAGTATTAAAAATCAACATTTTATTTTTGATTTTGTTAATTTGTCCAATTACATTTGAGCCCCTGAAACCAGGGGACTGTTTGAAAGTGGTTGCAATGCCTCAACATTTCATACAATATTTTTGTTCAACCCCTTGAATTAAAGCTGAAAATCTGCACTTCAATTGTGTCTTTGTTGTTTCATTTCAAATCCATTGTGGTGGTGTACAGAGCCAAAATTATGAAAACTGTGTCAGTGTCCAAATATTTCCACACCTAACTGTATGTGCTGAATTCAAAGCAAATATTTACTCAAGGACGAGTGAGGAAAAAGCAAAATAGGTTGTCTTTCTCTGTAGCCTAAACCAATGTGAGTACTGTGCACAACATCCACAACTTTAAAGCTAAAAAAAGATATGAAGGAAACATTTTGTCTCCCTTTTACATAAGGAAACATGCATACCATTGTCAGGTCAGCCATCTTTTCAAATATAAATAATACATTTTTTTGTAAACTTTCATGAACTACAATCGATAGAAATCTGATTGTTGACTTTTATACAAAGACATGCAGATATTTTCTTATTGGAAGTGTATGTAAAACATTTGCTTCAGTATATAGTTCTTTAGAGCTAAAGTTGTGGGTATTGTGCATGGGACACATTAAAATTGTGAAATAGCTCCTGACTCACTGTACCATGTACACTCATTGCCTGCAACTCTATAGCTAAATTTAGACTTCAGATCCCTGTTTGGTGAACCAGAAATATAGTATTTTCATTAACCTGCAAGACTAACTGCATGTAGAAGCGAGGTTCAGCCACTCCATTGGAGAACTTCTGTTCTACCCCCCCTAAAACTTTCCTGAGGTATATTAAAATGTAACAGCAAATGTTTCCTTATTTCCTGAAGAATATTCTGTTAGCTGGGTTAGTTTAAATATTAAACCTGAAATATTGTTGTAAATGGCCCGTGTACTACAGTATATCATGGCTAAGGGCTGTTCTAAGATCATACTGTATTATATGCCCTTTGATTTGTGAAGACTTTTATTATTTATTTTATTTCATAAACACTGGATAGTTACTTTATGTTGAAAGAGTTCTCTGGCATGTGGTATTTGCTGGCTATGTTCTTGCCTCTCATTTAAAATGTCCTGGGTTTTTTTAGATTTAGAAACAAAAAAGAGCAAACCCATTCTGTCCAGATGCGACAGTGGTGCATGAGTCATTGTTTAATTTCATGTTTAGGTAATGCAATTCCCAGCAAGGGACAGACAGTAATTGTACATATTGTATCAGTGGAAATCTAGTTCGATCTCTTCCTGGAAGTTTACAGTCTTATTTTCTTTTTAACCTCCAAGTTGTACCTCTAATTCAGAAGGTCACCAAAACAAAGCAATTGTATCTACTGTCTAGACAGAAACACTTAGTCACAAAAAAAGCTCTGCCTGATCAGTGGCCACATCAAAAGTAAGGTCAAAACATTAGTGGAGAAAAACACAACTCCAGGCAGCTGAGGTGTACCTGTGGGTTAATTGACATTGTTTTGATAAACTGGCACTGAAATAATAGATTAAAAGATAAGATTATACAATCACTAATAATACCATTCAAAATGGAAATTATATGGTATACATGCAGAATGCATAAGGTTATTCAGTACGAATACTATACATTTCACTTTTCTATTTGTTGAAAACCACTCAATTGCTTGCATAAATACGATTGCTGAAATATAGATAATTTGACCCAATTAACCAAGTGATGGGCATCATGTACACTACTTGGGAGGGTACCCTAAACAATTTCATGAAATCCAATCTATCCCCATTTGGTTCCAGCTGGTGAACCCATTTGTCCATCTATGTGCCACCTACTGCTGACAAGATATATGTTGGCATGTGAGGCCCAGACCTGTGCTGAGGCCGCCAGTGCTGGTCCAGTCAGCATCTGTTGCACTCAGGTGAGAGTGGGCAGGGGCAGTGACCCTCCCTGACATAGTGGACACAGCCTGTATTCCTATAGCCTGTCCATCTGCCCCACCAGGAGCTCTTAAATCAGATCAGTGGGCATCCATTGCCTGGCAGGCATCTAGACGCCATCTTTCTGTGTGTGTATGGTTATTTAGGTTAGCCCAATCAACCATGGCTAAGAGCTGTTTGTTTGCTCAACACAAATCTGAGAGCATGGATACAACGCTTAGCCGTAGTATGTTGTCAATATACCACCAAACCCTGAGTTGCCTTATTACTATTGTTAATTCGTATTATTTAGGTACTTTTTTGCAATACCTCATACACCACGGTTTTCAATTAGCATTCTGGGTTTCATTTATAAACCTATTAACATTTTATCTTACCACTAAGAGGCCTCCCAGACAGCAATAAAAGTTCCTAGCTAAGAGTTTCCTCTTCAAACTTATTCATAAAGCTGCTAAGACCAACTAAGTAATGGGAAGAAATCTTAAGCTAAGAGAAAGGGCGGGGTTGACACTGTTGGTATGGATGATGTCGTGTTCCACGGACAAGCATACTTACTATGCCCGCAGTGATTGGCTGATAGGGGAGTAGTCTCTATCAAACTATTCTTTGCAGTCTCAGGCAAGAGCAGAGATTGCAGAATTCAAGCACAAACATCTGCCACAGGTAATAGGACATTAGGCCAATTATTTTCAACTACACTAGACCACAATATTTTATTTTCTATCAGTCAATGTATTTAGCCTATAGAACCAGAAAAGGAACCAGGCAAGCCTGGTTCTTATTAAGTTTACCTCCACCACAAATTGCATCTATGAACTGTGTGGCTTTTGCCACTGGCTGTTTTAACAGCTTATTAGCCAGTAATAAGCTTACTAGTATCTACTAACTTAATAATTGGAATAGTCATAAGAATTGAGCAATTTTTAGTGAGACTGAAGTTGAACTTTACACTGCCAAAGCTATTTCAATTCATGGCACAACAATGTTGGTTTTTCTTTCATTCATGAATGACATTGATACAATAACTATCAATATAGGTGACGATAACTGACTTTTTCGTCAAGTGAAAAGATGAGAGAACCGTGGAAACCCCTACTCTTTTACTGCCCAAGGGGTTGTGATTTAGCCTATATTACCCCAAAAAGCATGCGCGGATGCGTACTTCGAAAATCCACCAGAAATAGTCGCAATATAACCATAAACAGTTTTATTTTACGCTTCTTATAACGTAGCTACTGAAGGTTGTAGACAGCAAAGTTTCTGTCTATCCAGAACAAATCCTAATGCATGATTTGTGTTGACTGTGATGAGATTCGAACACGGGATCTACTGTTTGCAAGTCTGTGTCTCTAACCACACTATATAACAAGGGGCAGGCAGGTAGGCACTCACTCACTCACTCAGTAAGAGACATTTGCTCTTCTTGGCTGTAAAAATTAACAAATGTATTTATACTAAAATTAACCTCACTATACATGTCATTGCAGATTATATTAACATGGAATCTATGATTTGAAACATTTATTAGGACCCAAGGCTGCACCCAAGGCTGTATCTCCTATTGCCTCAGTGGTGTATAGTATCCTTGGGCACTCAGACACCAGCATAACAGGGCTGATTACAAGGCGGATTGCCTGGCAGCAGACATTTTAGGATCGTTTGTGATTTGGCCTTAGTGACTTAGTGTCCTCTTGACTGCCCCTAACTTTTCTTAGATTTAGGAGCTGGTTTTAGCACCACAACGGTTTGTGAAATACTCCTAGACCAAAAACTTAGGAATCCTAAAATTAGGACTGACACGCCCATTGTTTTTAAGATTTTTTCCTAAATCAGCAACTGGAAGCTACTTTTAGCCTGAACTCTCCTGTTATGTTCAACTGTAAGGAACAGCAATAATATTCTTCACCCCTTACTGATCATAGTTCACTTGTGATAAATCACTAATTTTTCATTAAAAAAATCATTTTCAAACAGTTTTTACTGTACATCCGCAAAAACTTGACATTCAACACATTTGTTTTATTTATTCTTATTTTATTTAGGCTTAGGCATTTTTGACATATTTTCTGTCATGGGGCATGTTGATTAATACAAACAAAACATCTCTATTCTGGCTCAAATGTACCCTTTTAATTCAAATCACACTAAATGAGTTGTAAGCATTATTTATAAACTACATTTTATTTTCTAATGTTTCTTATGTTTACAACAGGAAACCAGAAAAAAAGAACATGTGTTTGTGTTTGTGTGTGTGTGTGTGTGTGTGTGTGTGTGTGTGTGTCTATGAAGCACATGAGTGGGTTAGGGTTAGGTCACTTGTTTTGTGCAAATTAATTTTTTACAATTGAAACATACAAGGCGCTTGTTTTGCTGTTGTCTAAGGGCTTGCAGATTTGGCAAAATGTTCTATTTTTTCCCCCAGCAGCAACTTGATGATGATGATTACTTTATTAGTTTGAACAGTATATAACATTTAACAAATCCTGATCCCCTGAGTCACACACACACACACACACACACACACACACACACAATTACCTCAGGCACTGGTGGGGTAGGTTTGTCTCCCTCCTGGATCCTCCTCACCACAGCTACATTGGCTGGGGTTTTTCAAGTGTCAGAAGGTGCAGAAAGGGGTGTAGTTGGGGTCCCGGAACAAATTCTGTGTGTGTGTGGTTGGGAGGGATTAGGCAATCACATTGTGTCTCATATTTGAAAAGAAAACAGTTTCGGTCTAAATTTGATAATTTCACACTTTGTAGTCTCCAATATTTGTGTAATATAAACATGCGAGGGGGGGTTGCAAACATGTTAAATTAGTTATTTTCCATTTACATGTTCATTACGCTAATTTAGCCCGGCAGAAAATGTTTCATGGTTCAAAGATTATGAAAAATATTTTTCCTTTATTTTTGAACTTTGAAACGTGTCAATTTGACAAGCAACATGACAGGAGGGTTAAGATGTTTTGTGAATACGGCCCCTGGTTTTTTAATCCCAAAATCATATTGATTTTAAGAGATAGTGTATGACACAGGATTGTGCATAACAACAGACCGTCCAGTCTTGCTCCGTTGGGGAGAGCATGGCAATAGAGCCAGGGTTCTGGGTTAAATATGAAATAGTATGTGAATATACACTCACTACTGTAAGTCAGTCTGGATAAGTGCGCTAAATGACTTATATTGATATGTATGGCCATTTACCACAAACCCCTGAGGTTCATTTTAGTTAATTATAAAACATAAAGGTAACTTTTTAGCATGGAAGTCTCACCGAGATCATATTCCATATTAAGTGAGCACTGTGTTACAGGGAATAAAATAAATATTAATTATGCTGAAGACTGAGATTCCCCTACTATCGGTCACTAAGTACAACACAGAGTGACCGAACCAAAATATTTTATTTAAAAAATATATATAAATAGGGGTTTACTCCTGCCAGTTTTGTGATTTGCTTTTTGCAACAACTCCACAGCAGATTTGGGAGATTTAAAAATTTAGACAATCGCCAAGCTGATCTGCTACTCCAGTAGTACAGCTACAATTGAGCTTGTAGGTGCCCGATCTACCCCAAGGAGTAACTAGGGCATGACATGACAAGGCAGCCCAGCCTGACCACCTACCCATCCACCTTGAATAGTGATAAGGGTTTTTGAAAATTCAAGTACAGGCCCATTCCAACATCAACAGAATGTAATGAGCCCGAGCCCAAGCCCAAAAAAACTGCCGGAGCTTCAGGCCAGGGATATCCCCAGATATCCCTATATCTGTGGAAAATGAAATAACAGTATATCTATTGGGAAATAAAACATCCATGGCCTTTATGTTTTTAAAATTACCCAGTATCTGTTTCTTTCAATAACGATGATCAAGTCTTAGACCAATATGGCGGCGCGTGTGCATCGCGCAGGCTCAGTGTCTACCCAGTTGTTGCAAATTAGCAGTAATTTACTTAATAGTTCTTAGCTTATTCACTCAGTACAGCCTAGCGTACACTCTATATAGCCAACAAGAACTGCTGGACATCAGAGCACAATGGTGAAAGTTATCAAAAACAGGAAGTGTTTTTGATAACTCACCTCCCACCGGAGATTGTGAGGACACCCCGAAAGACGCTATTCGCATTGCCGACTGGTGGTGCCCAGAGGCGGTATCGAAATTGTAAACAAAGGCATGGGAAGCGTGGATGTATCTGGGCTAGGCTAATGCTAGCCCCCGATCAGCCTCATTTCCTAGCCTTTTACTTTCTAATGTACAGTCACTGGCGAACAACATGGACGAAATACGACTGAGAATCCTCTCACAAAAATGGATTATGGATTGCAGCTTCATGATTTTCACGGAAACGTGGCTTAACAACAACATACCTGACAACGTTGAGCTGGATGGCCGACGTCTTCAGAGTGGATCGGACTGAACTGGATTCCGGTAAGATTAGAGGTGGTGGACTGTGCAATTATGTAAACAAAACATGGTGTACAAACAATAACTGAACCGGGAGTCACTGTTCTACCAATCTGGAATACCTGATGATTAGATGCAGACCTTTTTACTTGCCTCGGGTGTTTACATCTATTGTTGTTATGGCAGTCTACACTCCCCCAGATGCTAATGCTAAACTAGCAATGAAAGATCTGCAGGCTGCCATTAGCAAACAGCAGACAGAACACCCAGAGGTTGCTTTAGTGATTGCAGGGGATTTCAATAATTGAAATCTGATAAATGTTTTTCCCAAATTCCACCAAAATGTCTCCTGCCCGACCAGAGGAGACAATACACTAGACCATGTGAACACAAACATTCCGAGTGCTTACAAAGCCATTCCCTTCCCCCCAGACCCCAGTCTGTCAGGTTAGACAACCTCACCTCCTCCACCCTGATCCTGAACACTGGTGTTCCACAAGGCTGTGTGCTGAGCACTCTCCTGTACTCCCTTTTCACCCACGACTACGTTCCAGTACACAGTTCCAACGCCATCATCAAGTTTGCAGATGACACCACGGTTGTAGGCCTGATTAGTGACAATGACGAGTCAGCCTACAGGGAAGAGGTCATGCGCCTGGCGGCATGGTGCACTGATAACAACCTGGCCCTCAATGCAAAGCAAACCAAAGAGCTCATTGTGGATTACAGGAAGTCTAAAGGCTGCAGCCATGTCCCAGTCCTCATCAATGGTACTGTGGTGGACCATGTGTCCAGCTTCAAATTCCTGGGTGTCCACATCTCCGAGGACCTCTGCTGGACCCTCAACACCTCAGCCCGGGTCAAAAAGGCTTAGCAGCGCCTGTAGTTTCTGAGGAGGCGGAAGAAAGCCCGTTTTCCGCTGCACAATCGAGAGCATTCTGGAAAACTGCGCCATAGTGTGGTTTAGCAGCTGCTCCATAGCTGACCGGAAGTCCCTGCAACGGGTGGTGAAAACCACCCTGCACATCACTGGTGCCCAGCTTCCTGCCATCGCAGACCTCCAGAGGAAGCAGTGTCTGCGCAGGGCACGTGGGATCATCAGGAACCCTTCACACCCATGCCACAAACTGTTTTCCCTCCTACCATCAGGCAGGAGGTACATGTCCCTTCGGTCCCGCACTAGCGGACTCAGGAACAGTTTCATCCCATCTACTGTAAACCCGCTGGACTCTGTGACCTAGAGAACTCTGTAAACTCTGTGACCCATCAACCCCCCCCCCCCCCCTCTCAGGGACCTTGTTGCACTACTCCCTTGTACTAGTCTTACACTGCCTTGCTGTGCCTGATAATGGACATTTTCAGTTGTTAACGGTACGCGTCTACCTTAGGAACCTCACCGCTGCTATCCTTGCATTTCAGTTGCATATACACCTTGTACATTAAGTTAGCCTATTTGCACATTTAGAATTGCCATTGTGCCTGCATTTTTACAGTTGTTACATACGCATGTCTACCTCAGGACCTCACTGCTGCTATCTCTGCATCCCAGGTGCACACGCTACCTTAATACATCACTCCTTCATTTGCTTCGTTTGCACATCTTGAATGCCATTTGAAATTGCCATTTGTACCCGAACAACTATTATCCCACTTGTAACATACAGCTCTGGACAAAATTAAGAGACCACTCCTAATTTTTCTTAAATCAGCAGGTCTACATGTATGGCAGCCATTCCATTACAGTGTCTGTTAAATTCCAACACAGGCACACTTCATTTTACTTAATGAGGTACTGATTAGGTGATGTCTGAACCAAATCTAATTTAACGAGGAAAAGTATAAAAACCACTGCTGTGGTCATCATTATCCTCTTGCAATAGGACCAGCTGGATGGCAAAAACAGTGCAAGTAGTACCTCAAAGGTAATTTGAATAAAACTATTCAGCATGACAAAAGAGTTGAAATGAAAAGCTTTGAGTGAGGAAAAGAAGGGTTCAATTCTGGCTTTACTGGCAGAGGAATACAGTGAGCATCAGGTTGCTTCCATCCTGAAAATTTCAAAGATGGCAGTTCACAAGAATAAGGTCAAGCAACAGACATTGGGGACAACAGAGCTACAGACTGGCAGAGAGCGAAAATGACTGTCCACTGACCGAGATGACGGTCAACTCATTTGAATGTCATTCAACAACCATAGGATGACATCAAGTGACCTACAAAAAGAATGGCAAACAGCAAGCAGCAGCTGGGGTGTGAAGTGCAAGGCGAGGAGGGTTCGAAACAGGCTCCTAGGGGCAGGGCTGAAGTCGTGCAAAGCTAGAAAAAAGCCCTTCATCAATGAGAAGCAAAGAAGAGCCAGGCTGAAGTTTGCAAAAGACCATAAGGATTGGACCGTAGAGGAATGGAGTACGGTCATCTTCTCTGACGAGTCAAATTTTCAGCTTTGCCCAACACCTTGTTATCTAATGGTTAGATGGAGACCTGGAGAGGCCTACAAGCCACAGTGTCTCGCACCCACTGTGAAATTTGGTGGAGGATTGGTGATGATCTGGGGATGCTTCAGCAAGGCTGGATGAATCAACCCAAATACAAGGTTATCCTGGAAGAACACCTGCTTCCTTCTGCTCTGACAATGTTCCCCAACTCTGAGAATTGGCTTTTCCAGCAGGACAATGCTCCATGGCACACAGCCAGGTCAATCAACGTGTGGATGGAGGACCACCAGATCAAGACCCTGTCATGGCCAGCCCAATCTCCAGACCTGAACCCCATTGAAAACCTCTGGAATTTGATCAAGAGGAAGATGGATGGTCGCAAGCCATCAAACAAAGCCGAGCTACTTGAATTTTTGTGCCAGGAGTGGCATAAAGTCACCCAATAGCAATGTGACAGACTGGTGGAGAGCATGCCAAGACACATGAAAGCTGTGATTAAAAATCAGGGTTATTCCACCAAATATTGATTTCTGATCAATATTTAAAACTTTAGTATTTTGTTGTTGAAAAATGAATATTAATTTGTTTTCTATGCATTATTTGAGGTCTTAAAACAATGCATCTTTTTTTGGTTATTTTGACCAGTTGTTATTTTCTACAAATAAATACTCTAAATGACAATATTTTTATTTGGAATTTGGGAGTAGTGTTGTCAGTAGTTCATAGAATAAAACAAAACTGTTCATTTTACTCAAACACATACCTATGAATAATAAAACCAGAGAAACTGATCATTTTTTCCAAACGCTTAATTTTTTCCAGATTTGTACACTATACCTCATACTGTAAAATTTCTGCCCCCCTCTATTTGCTTTATTGCACATTTAGTATTGCCATTTTTACTGCATGTGCCTCATTGTACATCTACACATTCCACTGGAATTACATATACTTAATATTTGTAATTACATTTTCTGCCCTCCATTTGCACTTCTGGTTAGATGCTAACTGTATTTTGTTGTACTGTACTTGTACTGTTCATTGACAATAAAGTTGAATCTAATCTTATCACGTAATGGTTACATATAGCGATTAAATAATAGAGAACCCGCACAAATAAAGGGAGAAAATACATTCAGTATTTATTGGAATAATGCAGTAGTTGTCCTTTTCAATGAACGTTCCAAAATTTTCTCACTGTAAAGCTGGTTACTAGCTGATATATACATTGAAGGGTGTTTCTACCTAGCACAGATTGCATCCCAAATCCTCATGCCAGATGGTCAATGTAAACATTTCACATTCCTGAGGTTATCAGAGTGCGACCTACTGGAAGAGAGAATCTAAACACAGATGTTACAATTGTTCTCATTATCTAGGCGCATTTAACCTTCAATGAAACATACCTTCATAATACATTTAGAATAGTCCATTATTACACAGCTTCCACAATACTGACCTAACTACCTAATCCTGACAAAAAGGTTTGCTATTGAATATATCAAGTTTGACAAATAAGTAAATGTATTCAAGTTGAATCCTTAATGGATAATTTAAATAGGAAAGAAAGTATTAGTCATGTTTGAGTATAACATAAAATCCACATTTATTGGCTAGTTAGCGTTTTAGAGACAAGAGATGCAACAGTAATGTAGATTTTTATTTTTTGTATCAAGCTTAAACTCAGTCCATCACAAAAACATAAGACTGCAGCTGTATTCTGAGGCAAAAAAAGTCTTAATTTACTGAACAGTATGTAAGTATGCATAATCGCCTTTAAAAAAGACAAAATGTGATACATTGAGCACATCAGAATCCTTGCCTTCCAGTTGCAATAAATTATGACTGGATGTGACTTTTTTAAATGATTGTTTAAAGGAAAACAGTTCATGATTTTTCTACACACTGTGTTGGAGAGAACACATGAAACGGACAATATGAGTGTTTTTGCCCTGGAAGAAATTTATTTGAAAATACAAACAGAAAATTGACTAAAATCCAGACAAATGGGGTAGGTGTGGATGCTTCTGTAACCAAGCTTCTGTAATTGGCGATTCTCAGGTATTGGTGCAGGTGGCCAAGTACTTGGCAGCTTCATTTTCACCATCGCCATTGATGTGTTTACTATCTAAATGGCAGAGCAACAACAAGGTGAGATCAGGCGTAACACTATTTGCTACCATTCTCTTTCTGGTTGTGTTCCTCAGTTGTGTTCCTCTTATGCAGGCCCTGACTAGGCTAAAGTGCTTTCAGATGCACCTTGTCACAGCCTGCAGGCTAAGCTGCTGTCAGCACTATTTTCCCTTTGGCAACTGTTCCTGCTAAGTTTGATAGCACTGTCTGCTGTCCTGTTTTCCCTCAGATCTACGGTGTCGGACAGCCATGGCCATGATCCTGTATCACCTTTGTGTATCACCTTGCTATCTCCAGGGCTTGCTGTGTTGGACAGCCCTGTTTGTGGTCCTGTATCTCTGGGGCTTGCTGTGTTGGACTGCCCTGTCCGTGGTCCTGTATCTTCGGGGCTTGCTGTGTTGGACAGCCCTGTCCATGGTCCTGTATCACAGGGGTTTTCAGCGTTGGACAGCCCTGTCCGTGGTCCTGTATCTCCAGGGATCGCTGCGTTAGACAGCCCACGTGGTCCTGTATCTCTGGGGCTTGTTTGTTGGTATTTCTTCAGCACTGGTCCTGGAGGTGTGATTGTGTCACAACATACAGGTGCATCTCAAAAATGTTTAATATCGTGGAAAAGTTAATTTTTTTCCGTAATTCAAATCAAAAACTGACACCTTCAGATGTTCTAGATTCATTACAGGAAGTGAAACAGCATTTTTTGTTTCAATGTTGATGATTATGGCTTACAGCTCATGGAAATCAATAATTCAGTATCTCAAATATAAACTTTACCATACAGAAATGTCGACCTGAGAAGCGCTCTAATCAGCTAATCAACCCCCTTAGCCTTCAATCTCTCATTCTGGATAAGTACACACAACCACAATCATGGGGAAGACTTGACAGTTGTCCAGAAGACACTCACTGATGCCCTCCACGAGGAGGGTAAGCAACAGAAGGTCATTGCTGAAAGGGCTGGCTGTTCGCAGAGTGCTGTTTCAAAGCATATTCATGGAAAGTTGACCGGAAGTGAAAAGTTTAGTAGGAAAAGGTGCACAAGCAACAGGGATGACCACAGCCTTGAGAGGATTGTCAAGCAAAGCCGATTCAAGAACTTGGGGGAGCTTCACAAGGAGTGGACAGAGGCTGGAGTCAGTGCATCAAGAGCCACCACACACAGACGTGCCCAGGAAATGGGCTGCAAGTGTCGCATTCCTAGTTTCATGCCACACCTGAACCAGAGACGTCAAGCATCTTACCTGGGCGAAGGAGAAAAAGAACTGGACCGAATCCAAAGTCCTCTCTTCAGATGAAAGTAAATTTTGCATTTCAAGGTCCCAGAGTCTGGAGGAAGAGTGGAGAGGCACAGAATCCAAGTTACTTGACGTCCAGTGTGAAGTTTCCACAGTCAGTGATGATTTGGGGTGCTATGTCATCTACTGGTTTTGGTCCACTGTGTTTTATAGAGAATCTATGGGGTATTGTCAAGAGGAATATGAGATACACCAGACCCAACAACACAGACCTGCTGTAGGCCACTATCAAAGCAACCTGGGCTTCCATAAATCCTCAGCAGTGCCACAGGCTGATTGCCTCCATGCCATGCCGCATTGATGCAGCAATTCGTACAATAGGAGCCCCGACCAAGTATTGAGTGCATAAATTAACATACTTAACATACTGAGTTAATTAGCTAATTTGTGCTCTTCTCAGGTCGACATTTTTGTATAATACTTTTTTTATTCTAATATTTTGAGATACTGGATTTTAGATTTCCATGTGCTGTAAGCCGTAATCCGTAATCATCAAGATTGAAACAAAAAAGGCTGTTAGCTATGCCCAAGCCTGGCTTGTAAAGACATCTCCTTCCCCCCGGATGGCGACACACATTTCTGTGAGATTGCCGTACATCTATTATTGGATATCAGCCGACCATCTCAAGCTTAACCTTGACGAGAAAGAGCTGCTCTTCCTATAGGGGAAGACCTGTCTTCAACACTAAGTCTACACAACACTTTTGAGATAGAGACAATGGCATAGCTCTTCAAATTAACTATGGTCAAAGGTGACTGACCAATGGTACACAATAATTAAAGGTGCACTCATTTCACATGATCATTCATCTGAAATCACACGTTCCAAACTAATGTTCAAAACCCTCTTTGTAATTGCTGAAGATATCCGGGACAAATGTATTTAAATTGTTTAACAGTGACATAAGAGCTGCTTCCATAAGTTAAATTCTATTGAAAAACTTTTATGACTAAAATGCATTCACATTAGATTGAGTCAGTTACAATTTAGTATTATAAGATTATATTCTCTCTATGCTGACTTTGTCTTTCTTAGTCAATTGAATTTCCTCTCTGGCCTCCTATTACTCATAATGGGCTCTGGCTACCCTATCTGAATTGCTATCAGTTCAGTTTCCCCTATCATATTGATGCCCTGCTGTTCATTTAAATAGATGGCCAGCTGAGGCAATGTGGTTATTAAAAGCCCAGCAAATTTCCATTCTGTCAATTATGAGACCAGAAGCTGTCATAACCTTCTTGGTCACAGAGACATTAAAATTAGTTTTTATTGGATTTACCCCATTCCAGAAATCATCTGAATTTCTACCACTGTCACAAATACAATTCAAGAAACTTCGATTTTGCTTTTATTTCCAGAGATAGAAATCTATTTATAAGGTTTCTGTAAGACTACATACAGAAGGACTTCCAATCAGACACAGAAAAAAATAAATCCAGGCTTGTAATATTTCTGGCATTTAATAAGTGAACCATGGGTTTGAGTTCTTTTGTACCAGATTTATCTACAGAGAGTTAAAATGAGCCAAAATTGAATGAGAGATAAACGATACAGATACACAATATGTTTTTGCTTCTTAAAACTACAAAAACATATTACAAAAATAAATATTTTTAATAATACATTGGCAAGATTTAGGTAGCTTAACATTTCATATGCAGTGAAATGGGCACATATTGCAAAAAAATTATTTTGTGTGTCCTGGACCCATGGATGAAAACATCCTAATTGAAAGCAAACAGTGTGATAACAACCAGAATGGTTAGGTGTGGATCCAAGGCCACATTCAGATCATCGACTCTTCTGCACCTTCTTTGGAGTTGTTTTGATGAGGTAAGGTCTTAAATGGGAATTGGACATCAATAAATTGGCAGTGGAGAAAAATGGGGTAATAAATTGAATACAAAAAAGCAATTGTTGTGTACTCATACTTATAAATACTTTATTTCAACAGGGAAAATCACATAAGGCCAGAGTCTCATTTTCAAGTGAGCCCTGCAATACAGACATCACAAACAAGAACAATAAAAACAAATAAAATACAATATAAAAACAAATACATTAAGGAAATAAGCTCAAAATAATCACTATAATACACATTAAACGCAATTACATTTATCATCCCAAAGGTCACAAATCAGAATCTTAGACATAGCTAGTGGCATCATAACATTGATGAATTTTAAAGTAACCTGGCACTCATTACACAAATGAGGCAAAGAAGACAACTTTGCCCAACTCAGTGAAAACCAAGGGAACCTCGAGAGTAATCTAGTTGTGGGATTTTATAGCTATTGAATCTAAAATGAATTAATGTTAACAAACATGACAGAAGTTTTTGAACAAGTGCTTTATAAATGAACCCCAGAGCATGCTGCTCCCTTCTGGTATACAAAGAGGTACAGCCCACATCTTAATATGACACTGTGTTCTGAATCCATAACCAGTAATAAACCTAAGTGCACTATGGAACCCAACATCTAAAGTTTTATGTGTGGCATACATTATATTACATCACCATAATCCAAAACGGACATGGAAGTAGCATTCACAATATTCTTCCTATTTACACCTGTTTAACATGTTTTGTATCTATATAAGAAAAACAAATCTTTAACTTTTCACCAGCTCAGTCTTATATTTTTTAAAGACAACTTGTCAGATGCCAAGAAATATATAGGAAGGAACCAATTCAAAAATAATCATTAAAATCTGTAAATACAACACGGCTTGGTCAACAGTTGGTCCAATGGATTAGAAAACAGTGTCATCTGCATACAAATTCATTATGAAATTTACAGCATCATTAATGTTATTTATAGAAAGAGTAAACAATAAAGGGCTGAGTATCGAACCTTGAGGCACCCCTTTGTGTAAATCAATTAACTCCAGTTCAATCTGCCATAGAAGCCTGAGTTCAATTCTGAAGATAATTCTGAGACTATTTGGAAGTATCAGACCCCAGACCAAGAGATGAAAATCTATTTAACAGAATTGCATGATAGACAGTAGTTTTGGACAAATCAGCAGACGTCAGCACAGTGTTTCATATTTTTCTAAGACATTTGCAATGTCATTTATGAGAAGCGTTGTAGCTGTGGTGGTGTCTGGCCAACTTTTAAGTCAGTTACTAGCTTTAGCTTGTTGCATATGTATGGTGTTTGAAGCAGGCAGAACACAGGTACAGTGAGAACAAAGGTCTTTAATAAATAAAGAGACAAAACAGGAAACTCTAACAGACTTTATAGACTTGATCCACTGGTTGCCATGACGACTGTGCATTTCTTGGGGGATTTAAAAAAATAAAGAAAGTGAGCTCTTGGCCACATGTTGTTCAGCCAGGGGCTGTGTTTGGACAGTCTCTAAGATGGTCTGGGCCTTTGGGTAAGGGGCTACAAACAGCTCAAAATCTGCTACCTGCCATTGCGTCTGGTAATAGAGGAGGCCTTTGTGAACCAAGAAATCTGTCAACCAATTGATCATATTTATTTTATAAAGCCGTTTTTAAATCAACAGTTGTCACAAAGTGATTTTACAGATACCCAGCATGAAACTCAGCAAGACTAAGCAACAATATTCAATGCACAGTGGCTAGGAAAAACTTCCTAGGAGGTTCCAAACTTAGGAAGAAACCTAGTGAGGAACCAGACTCTGAGCAGTGGCCAGTCCTCTTCTGGCTGTGCCAGTTGAAGATTATAAGAGTACATGACCTTTTGGGCCACATCAATGTTTTTGCATGATCAGAAGACAAGCAGGTCAATAAATGCATGTGGGCTGTGTTCAGAGTCCTTAAAGGGAAATTGATCTGCAACACAATCAGGAGGACTTTGGACAGGGACAGCTACAAGTCATTTAAGCCAGGTAGTGCTGAAAGCGTGGTCCAAAGGCTCATGTCTTCCTAAGGTTAACAGGACACCAGGAAAGTTCAAGTAATATACATTTCTTCTGTAATGAAACCCCCCACTAAACATAAAATATGAAAATAACAAAGAAACCATAATATAGAAAAATAAGATAGCTGACTAACAATCTATTCTAATAATCTCTTTCTGTTATTTCTCTCCTCTTTTTTCTGTCACCTCCTCTGAAATAATAGAGAAGAAGAAATTGACCAAGAACATCCTTAAAAATCTCATAACCATCATAAAATGTACATGAATATTACCCATATTTTTCTTCGAAAAGAGTTGCAGATTTGATGATTGGGGAGAAAATTAGAAAATTAGTGCACATTAAAATATATGTTTGTCAATAAGCATTTGCAAAAAACAAATTATCTACTTCAAAAGAATTTAGGTCAAAGAGTAAAACAGAATGCACTGATTAGAGTTTTTTTTTTAAACATTGAATATGAGAGGAAGCCAGTTCCATTTTAACTTAACAGGAGAATATGTAAAACATTTGTCTGAAATATCAGTTTAGGTATTTTTATAATTTATTTGACAGCGACAGGAGGGATACAGTTGATAAATGAGCTGTGGGATGTATTCAGACCCATGCTGCAGCATGTGCCTAAACCACTATTATTTACAATATTATTTAAAATCAGTTTACAATATCTTTAGCTTCAGCTACATAACTTAAAAGTACATTTAATCCTTCCCCTGAGTTGAAACTGAAGGGTGGCATTTCCCAAAGCTTTTCTAGAATCATAATTAGTAGCAAAATTTCAAACGGGCATCATATGTGTAACTTTTCTGATAAATGGATGTAAACAAAATACATTATACGTAGGACTTCATAATGTCACATGAATATTTATATACTAATAATCCCTTAGATGAAAGCTAGACAGGGAGCATAAAATACAACAATGGATAGAGGACTATTTATGCATATTTAGGTGGCAGGAAAATACATGCGGCCCTAGGGGCATGATAACTGACACACCTGCTGTAGGGCAAAGCCAGTGTTAACTTGCATAAATGAAAAATCTGTCATATATTGCACAGTGAAATAGTCATCTATGGCTAATGGGCAAAGCTATTGCATGCTAATGTCATTTAATAAGGTCTAATCAATCAGATGTAGTGATTAGGGTTATGTTACATGTCTCCGATTAGCCACAATGGCAGGAACACGAGTGGAGAAGATGGTCATAATCGATGTTGTTGAAGTTAATGTCAAGCAGGTTAGTTGATATATGCTTCCTTTTTACATCGTTGAAATGTGCTGGACCTGACCTTTTAGCCCAAGTAAAGTGTGTTCCTTCAGCCAGCTCTTCGATAGATGACGAAAGACCCATTCAAGCCTACTTAAAGTACCACATGTAAATGGCATTTGTTAGAGAGACCTAAAAGAGGAAGAAATGGGCCACAAATCCTCAGATAATCTTAGTAAGATAAGACTGTACATAGTTAAGGGCATTATGGGTACTGTATATCATGCTAGAGATAACAGACCATTTTCCTTTATGGAGGTCAGTGATACACATTGAATCAATCAGGTGAAATGCAATGGGAATTGTGATTGTTAAAACTGTGATTCTTAATATTGAAATTGCAATGTCTATTTGCAATACTATAACCACAAAGAAGGCAAATAACTTATGTTTTTTCTTTAATATTACATGTGTGATACAACACCTGCTTATGTACACTGCTCAAAAAAATTAAGGGAACACCTAAATCACACATCGGGTCTCGATGAAGGAAGATCAAAATCTTTACTGTAAATTGTGTATTTCATTGAAAACAAAATGATGTAACAATGGTCAAACGAAACCAAATTCACCAACCAACTGAGGGCTGGATTCAAACTCACACCGAAAATCAAAGTAAACAATTGAAATCACAGGCTGTTCCAACTTGCGTGAATTTTATCACATCAACTCATAATGTGACTTTGTAGTGTATATGGACCCCACGTGCCTGTATGCACTCCTGACAATGTCTGGGCACGCTCCTGAAAAGTCAGCAGATGTTGTCCTGGGGGATCTCCTCCCAGACCTGGATCAGGGCATCAGTGTGCTCCTGGACAGTCTGTGGCACTACTTGGCAGCATCAGGTACCCCAATACATAACATCCCAGCGGTTCTCAATTGGATTTAGGTCTGGGGAATGTGAGGGCCAGTCAATGGCATCAGTGCCTTTAATCATACAGGAACTGCCTACACACTCTGGCCACATGAGGCCGGGCAATGTCCTGCACCAAAAAGAACCCATGGCCCACTGCACTACCGAAAGGTCTGACGACGGGTCTGAGGATTTCATCCCAGTACTTAACAGAAGTCAGGGTACTGTTGGTTAGCATGTGGAGGTCTGTGCGACCCTTCAAGGATATGCTTCCCCAGACCTCCACATGCTAACCAACAGTACCCTGACTTCTGTTAAGTACTGGGATGAAATCCTCAGACCCGTCGTCAGACCTTACGGTAGTAAGGTCAGTACTACCTTATGGTAGTACTGTTGGTTAGCATGTGGAGGTCTGTGCGACCCTTCAAGGATATGCTTCCCCAGACCATCCCCGACCCACCGCCAAACCGCTCATGCTGGATGATGTTGTAGGCAGCTTAAGGTTCACCATGGAATCTCCAGGCACTTTCACGTCTGTCACGTGCTCAGTGTGAACCTGTGAAGAGAACGGGGCGCCAGTGATGGACCTGCTAATTCTGGTGTTCTCTGGCAAATGCCAATCGAGCTGCATGGTGCTGAGCTGTGAGCACAGGTTCCACTAGAGGACAGTGGGCCCTCATGCCACCCTCACGGAGGCTGTTTCTGACAGTTTGGTCAGAAACATGCACACCAGTACCCCGCTGGAGGTCATTTTGTAGGGCTGACAGTGCTCCTCCTGTTCCTCTTCGCATAAAGGAGCAGATACCGGCCCTGCTGCTGGGTTGATGCCCTTCTATGGCCCTGTGCAACTCTCCTTGTGTAACGGCCCGTCTCCTGGTGTCTCCTCCATGCGCTTGGGACTGTACTGGGCGACACAAAAAATAACTTCTTGCGACGGCACATATGGATGTGCCATCCTGGAGGAGCTGGACTTCTGTACCTGCGCAAACGTAATGGGCTGCAGGTACCGCCTCATGCTACCAGTAGTGACAAGGACACTAGCAAAACGCGAAACTAGAGATTAATCAATCAGGAGCAATTGTCTGTGGCCACCACCTGCAAAACCATTTCCTTTTTGGGGGTTGTCTTGCTGTTGCCTCTCCGGTGAACCTGTTGTCACTTTCATTTGCACCAAAACAGGTGACATTGATTCACAATCACTTATGCTTCCTAACTAGACAGATTGATATCCCTGAAGTTTAATTGCCTAGTTGTTATACTGTGATGATAACGTGTTCCCTTAATTTTTTGAGCAGTGTACTTTGCATCTATGTGGAAGCTCATAAAGTGCTCCCCACCGCAGCTTAGAAATAACTAAAACTTATTAAATTAAAGCATTTCCATTAATGCAGAATCCATCTTTGAAAGTGCAATTCTTAGAGTGGAAACTACCATGTGCATTTGGGATTTTGATGCAAAAGGCATTGTTGCTGCCAAAACTAACAAATTACAGTAAATAAAAACAATAATTTCCTTTCGATTAGTCAAAATGAGTAAGGTTAATTCAGATTTTTGTACTCATAACATCTAGCCATTTTTGTACTCTAACAAGGAGGGACACAGAGGGTATGTTTAGGGCCCTGGAGGGTGTTTTATTAACAAAAGCAGAAGGAGGAGAGGGAGAAATCAAACCTAACCCCTTTTATGGGGAGGCGGCTTTGTCTCTTTGGTGGCATCCCGGTGGTGGTTTGAGGGAAATTGTTGCTGGCAGTCATAATTTTGGCAGACCAGGCACTGTGGATCGTATATAATTCAGGTGTTTAATATTCTGTGTAAGTTGCATACTGTTTTCAACAGATGGTACCAGACCATGATTCCACAAAGATGTTGTTGCATGTAATAGACAAGATGTGTTGCCACAGTTGATAGTTCAATAGATTATTTAAACGATAGAATCAAAAATATAAATTATTTAATCTAGCTAATAACGTGTTTTAATGAAGAATGGTTCCAGATGTGTCTAAGGTGCAACCTAAACCAGTGAATATCATGTCTAGGGTTGGATAATAGGGAAGATATTGCTATATTTAGTTTTTGTATTGGGTTTAACCCCAATACATGTTTGTGCCGCAAAAACATATTAACAATTATGGCGAATATTGCTTCTTGACATAGTGATCCATAATTGCAATGTTCATGAACCAGTAGCACACCATACAACTGAAATCGTTATGCAAACAGTTTTTCCAGACACAACAGGCCGCATTTAATTCACCCTGGGTGATTGATGCGTCTCGCCACTGAGATCCATTACTTACAAAAATCTTTTGCTAACCTCCACACTATTGTTAAAAGGGATGGCGCTTCAACACTCCATCCTGTGGTGGAACAACAATCAATCCCTTTCTGTATGGATGATTGTGTCATGAAAAAATTGCAAAAAGGTGATTTATTGTTCTTTAATCTTTCATACACTACCCTTCAAAGGTTTGGGGTCACTTAGAAATGTCCTGGTTTTCAAAAGAAAAGCTAATTTTTCATCCATTAAAATAACACCAAATTGATCAGAACTACAGTGTAGACACTGTTAATGTTGTACATGACTATTGTAGTTGGAAACGGCTCATTTTTAATGTAATATCTATGCAGGTGTACAGAGGCAGAGAAACAAAGAACTGTCTTCTGAAAGTCGTCAGTCTATTCTTGTCCTGACAAATTAAGGCTATTCCATGCGAGAAATTGCCAAAAAACAGAATATCTTGTACAACGCTGTGTACTACTCCCTTCACAGAACAGTGCAAACTGGCTCTAACAAGCATAGAAAGAGGAGTGGTGGCCCTGATGCACAACTGAGCAAGAGGACAAATACATTAGAGTGTCTAGTATGAAAAATAGACGCCTCACAGGTCCTCAACTGGCAGCTTCATTAAACAGTACCCGTAAAACCCCAGTCTCAACGTCAACAGTGAAGAGGCGACTCCAGGATGCTGGCCTTCTAGGCAAAGTTACAAAGAAAAAGCCATATCTCGGACTGGCCAATAAAAAGAAAAGTTTAACATGGGTCAAAAGAACACAGTCACTGGGCAGATGAAGATTGGAAAAAAAGTGATATGGACAGACAAATCTAAGTTTGAGGTGTTCGGATCACCAAGAACATTCATGAGACTCAGACTAAATTAAAAGATGCTGGAAGAGTGCTTGACGCCATCTGTCAAACATGGTCGAGGCAATGTGATGGTCTGGGGTGCTTTGGTGGTTGTAAAGTGGGAAATTTGTACAGGGTAAAATGGATCTTGAAGAAAGAAGGCTATAACTCCCTTTTGCAACACCATGCCATACCATGTGGACCATGTTGATTAGAGCCAATTTCCTCCTACAACCAGACAATGACCCAAAGCACAGCTTCAAACTATGCCAGAACAATTTAGGGAAGAAGCAGTCAGCAGATATTCTGTCTATAATGGAGTGGCCAGCACAGTCACCAGATCTCAAACCTGTTGAGCTGTTGTGGGAGCAGCTTCCACTATATGGTACGTAAGAAGTGCCCATCAAGCCAATCCAACTTCTGGGAGGTGCATCAGGAAGCATGGGGTGATATCTCTTCAGATTATCTCAAGAAATTAACATCTAGAATGCCAAAGGTCTGTAAGACTGTCATTGCTGCAAATGTAAGATTCTTTGACAAAAGCAATGTTTGAAGGAGACAATTATGTTTCAGTTAAAAATAATTATTTTTAACCTTGTCAATGACTATACTTCCTATTCATGTTTATGTTTCCTATTCAAACTCAATTTCATGTATGTTTTCATGCGAAACAAGGACATTTTTAAGAGACCCCAAACTTTTGAAAGGTAGTGTATATCTTGTAGCTTAATATGAACACTAAGTGTACTGTTACTTTGATTGAAATTCAATCAAGTTAAAGTAACCCTTTTCAGAAACTACTCAAATAAGAGTAAAAAATGATCAGAAGAAAACTACTGAAATACTAGTTATAAAGTTATTTCTTTTAGGAAAAAAGTAGTCACATGATCACTCCATTAAAATGTCTACGACGAAAACACACTGATTTCTTTGAACAGTAGGACTTTTCCGATCAAACAAGCTTTTGGATGTTGTATTGACATGTAATACACATTGTATTGACATGTAATTTAATTCTTCAAATAAAATAAATATGAGGAATAACTGTTGTACTGCTATATTTTAGACCATGTCTAAGGTGAATTGCTCAAATTACAATTTAAATTACAGTGCCTTCGGAAATGTTTAAGACCCTTTCACTTTCTCCACATTTTGTTTTATTGTGGAATTAATTACATTTGATTCAATATATTTTTGCCATCAATCAACCCCATAATGAAACAAATATCCTTTGATCATCCTTAAGATTTCTATAGAACTTGATGAAGTCCACCTATGGCAAATTCACTTTATGGTGAAGGAAATGGATTTAGACCCGTGTTTAGATTAATTCCATATAGTCAATGAATTAATGTAAGAAAATAATTTAATATATATAGAGAATATTACAATTACAGTACAAGTATCAAAGATTAAAGTACTCCAGAGTTTGAAGGTGTTTGCAAGAGCAGAGAAGCATGCAGAGTTCAGGGGAATGCAAGACAACCTTTCCCAAATTGCACTCGGGTTTATATCCTAAAACTAAATTAGTGGGGGTTGGTTTACTGACCTAAGGGAAAACAGAAATAGTCCTGTAGAATAGACCCCTTATCAATTACGGACACATTCCGATCTGTTCTGGGGCCATCTCATAAGACAGAGTGGTGTTATCTACAGGATCAAGTAAGCTAGGCAGTTAAAAGAAACCCTCTTGTCCCTTCATTCAACCCTTACAGAAACATCTGTTAACCTTCAACAGTCCCATGATAAACTACTAGGACAGAAATTAAGTAGATAGGTATAAATGTCTAACTAAATAAGAAAGACTCATTAAATTGGTAACCACATTATGGACTTTTACATTTTTCGGTTCCTTCACTGGACATGATTTTGAAAGGTGCACATCTGTCTTTATATCTCACATTTCACAGTGCATGTCAGAGCAAAAACCAAGCTATAAAGTCCAAGGAACTCTGTGTAGTCCCAGTAGCACAGTGGGCTGCATCATTATGAAATGAAAGAAGTTTGAAACCACCAGAACTCTCTTGAACAGGTTGCCGGCAAAAGTAACAGGGCAAGAAGAGTCTTGGTCAAGGAGGTATCCGAAAACCCAAGGGCCACTAATGGACCTTCAGAGTTTTTCTGAAAAGATAGGAGAACCTGTCAGAAGGGCAACCACCTCTGTAGCACTCTATCAATCAGACCATTATGGTAGAGTGGCTTGACAGAAGCCACTCCAGAATGAAAGGCATATGACATTCTGCCTGAAGGACCCTGAGAGCATGAGAAAAAAGATTATCTGATCTGATGCGATCAAGATTGAACTAGAGTAGGTTTGAATGAAAGCACAATATCTTGTAAAAACAAGGTGCTATGAGTTTGCATCTCAGAGGCAGGAACTGGAAGACTGATCAAGATTGAGGGAAGGTTGTACAGAGCAAATAGAAATCCATGAAGATCCAGAGCACACAGGACCTCAGACTGGGGTGAAGATTACACTTTCAACAGGGTGACAATAATTCTCTTCAGGCCATTTTTTTATATATCAAAAAATCCAAATGTCAGATGTAACTTTTTTTTTAGGTCCTGCATGTTTTAGATACCAATCAAACTTTTTTCCCCTTTCAACTAATTTTTGACAAAAAGGCACAGTACTGAAATCAAGAGTAACAATCTGAATAGACAGTTAGGTCCGGAAGTAATTGGACACTGATACAGGTTTTGTTGTTTTGGCTGTTTACCAAAATATATTAAAGTTACAGTTAAATAATGAATAAAGGCTTAAAGTGCAGTCTCTCAGGTTTAATTGGAGGGTATTCACATCCAAATTGGAGGAAGGGTTTAGGAAATACAGCTCTTTAATATGTAGCCCCCTCTTTTTCAAGGGACCAAAAGTAATTGGACAATTGACTCAAAAGCTGTTTCATGGACAGGTGTGGACTATTCCTTTGTTATTTCTTCATCAATTAAGCAGGCAAAAGGTCTGGAGTTGATTCCAGGTGTGGCATTCGCATTTGGAAGTTGTTGCTTTGAACTCACAACATGTGGTCAAAGGAGCTCTCAATGCAAGTGAAACAGGCCATCCCTAGGCTGCAAAAAAAATAAAATCCATCAGAGAGATAGTAGGAACAATAGGAGTGGCTAAATCAACAGTTTGGTACATTCTGAGAAAAAAAGAACACAACATCACGCTGAGTTTCAATATGTCACTAGACACTATTAAGCATTGTGTTAAACTGACTAACGTTTCTTAATAAGTTTACCTCCACCACAAATAGCATCTATGAACTGTATAGCTTTTGCCACTGGCCATTTAAACAGCTTATTAGCCATTCGTGAATGACACTGATACAATGACTATCAATATAGGTGACGATAACTGACTTTTTCGTCAAGTGAGAAGACGAGAGAATCGTGTAGCCAGCGAAGTGTTTGTCTATCTTGAACAAATCCTAATATCCACCAGAACTGTTTTATTTTAGGCTTCCTATAACGTAGCTACTGAAGGTTGTAGCCAGCAAAGTTTTTGTCTGTCCTGACCAAATCCTAAGGCATAATGTGTTTTGACTGTGACGGGAGTCAAACGCGGGACCTGTTGTTCCATAGTCCATGTCTCTAACCACTATGCTACACTGTAAAAAAACAAAAAAAAACAAAAAAACACAAAAAAAAGTGTAAAAAATGCTACTTTTCTGGCAGCTGGGGTGCCGGAAAAAGACTGTTAAAAAACAGATTTATGTTGTAAAACTACATGGGCGTAAAATTACATTATTAATCTGTAGAAATACGGAAATTTACTTTACTTCAAATAAAGTATATTCCTGTAAATTCACAGCAAGAACCCATTTTCCCCCAAATTGTCCCTTTTGTTGCTGTCATCAATAGCTTTTAAAAATGTTTGTTCTTCAAGATTATTGCATTTATACATCAGCTATTTGTATTTTGAAGACTCACGCCTTGCCAACGTCTACAAGACACAATATTGGCAGAAATATGCAAGAGCCAGAGCTCAAGATCATATAAAATAGCAAAGCACACCAAATAGAATCGTCTTCATTTCTGTGGTTGGCACACAAACACGGCCATAATCCCCAAAAAATATTCCAAAGGGTAACACTGAACATAAAGAACAAGATGGCAAAAAAAACAAAGCTCTGTCACCTTCATATCAATTACAACAAACATAAACATTAACAAAATGAACAGCCACAAAGCATGCTGGGATATTAATAATAAAACAGAAATACTCTGTATTTATACAGGGTTTTTTTGTAAATTGCGAATCAAAGTCTGTGGAAAAACAGATTATTCTTGTTTTTCCTGATAACAGAATTTTCCAGTTATTTTACAGGACAAATGTTAAATGAAGGTTTTAATGTGTAATTTAAAACAGAATTTTACTGTCATTCTGAAATACAGAGAATTACATTTAAAATTTAAAGTAAATTACCATAAAATAACATTTATCTTTTACAGTGTATTTAACAATGGGTAGTCAGTCACTCACTCAGTCAGTCAGTCATTTAGTCAGTAAGTAAGAGGCATTCGCTCTTCTAGTTCGGCTCCCCTTATGCGGTCCGACAAAAATATGCCCACTTTAAATTTGATGCCAGCAACCCCTTTCAAATAAGCTGGGACAAGATCAACAAAAGACTGGAAAAGTTGTGTGAGGCTAAAAAAAACCTGGTGGAACATCTCACAACCAATTAGGTTAATTGGCAGCAGGTCAGTTACATGATTGGGTCTAAAGAAAGCAACCTCAGAGAGGATGAGTCTTTCAGAAGTAAATATGGGGAGGGGTTTACCACTTTGTGAAAGACTTCGCAGGCAACAATTAAAATATATAGTTTGACAATTAAAAATAACGTTTCTCTACGTAAAATTGAAAAGAGTTTGGGGATCTCATAGTCTATGGCACATAATATCATTAAAGGATTCACAGAATCCTGAGAAATCTCCGTACACAAGGGAAAAGGCCGAAAAACCAATATTGGATGGCCGTGATTTTTGGGCCCTCAGGTGGAACAACATTAAAAACAGACACGATTCTGTAGTGGAAATCACTGCAGGGCTCAGGAACACTTCCAACCATTGTCTGTGAACACAGTACATCGCTGCATTCACAAATGCAAGTTAAAACTCTACCATGCAAAGAAGAAACCATACATAAGATCCAGAAATGCTGCTGCATTCTCTGGGCCTGAGCTTATTGGACTGAGGCAAAGTGGAAAACTGTTCTGTGGTCAGATGAATCAAAAGGAGAGGGACCATCCGGCTTCTTATCAGCCCCCAGTTCAAAACCCAGCATCCATGATGGTTTGGGGTTGCATTAGTGCACACGGCATGGGTGACCTGCACATCTGTGAAGGCACCATAAATGCTGAACAAAATGTACAAGTTTTGGAGCAACATGCTGCCATCCAGACCACGTCTTTTTCAGAGAAGGCCTTGCTTATTTCAGCAAGACAATGCCAAACCACATTCTGCGGTATTACAACAGCATGGCTCCGTAGGAAAAAAAGAGTTCAGGTGCTAAACTGGCCTGCCTGCAGTGCAGACCTGTCATTCCATTGAAAACAATTGGCGCATTATGAAATGAAAAATATGACCAAGGAGACCACAAGCTGTTGAGCAAATGAAATCCTGTATCAAGCAAGAATGGGAAAACATTTCACTTTCAAAACTACAGCAATTATTCTCCTCAGTTCCCAAACGCTTACAGAATATTGTTAAAAGAAGTGATGCAACACAGTCGTAAACATGCCCCTGTCACAACTTTTTTGAAATGTGTTGCTGGCGTCAAATTCAAAATGGGCTTGTATTTTTCCAAAAACAATAAAATTTCTGAGTTTCAACATTTGATATGTTGTCTTTGGGCTGATAGTTTGTCTTTTGGCGGCTGGCTGCCGAGCGAAAGTGGAAGAAAACAATACTTACAGATAAAAAGTCATAATTGAAAAAAAAAATCGAAATTATGAGATTAAAGGTCATAATTATGAGATAAAAAGTCATAATTATGAGATTAAGTCAAAATTATGAGATAAAAAGTGCGCATGTGCACTCCAGTGCCGCTGTTTTGTCTTCAAATTTACCTTCATCACCTGTCTGGCCTTAATCAAAGGTGACTACATCAGCCTTCACATACCTCTTTCTTCAAGAGTTGGTTAAGTGTTACAACAGCTTTAATATCGTAATATTATAAATGTAACTTAACGTAGCACCATGAAGACTTAAGCTATGATGTTGAAAAGCCTGCGGATATTGTCATGTTGTACATGTGCACCGAGTTGTCCCGAGTTGTCCTCTGTAGTTTAGCTAGCTATTTTGGGGCACATGCTAATGGAATACAGATTATTCTCATAAAACAAGTCCCTCATATGCCTAGGTGACACAGCAAGCATTGATTATTGCATGGACATCTCGGCTACCTGTCGAGTCTAGAACCATGTACTTCGAACAGGCACTTGATAATGTGGGCAGAAGTGGAGTGGAAAAGGTGCACTTCATCACACTGCTCAAACAGGCTGGTGAGAACTTTCCCCTGCGAAAGCCACCTAACCTCGGCAGAAAAAACATGTTGATTTATCGACATAAGAGGGATTCTTGGTTTGCAAATGTCTTTTCAGTTTCACTGGCTTTAAACTTTTGTGTGCGAGAACATCTGAGCAAAGGACGCATTGGGGATAATGCAACATCGTTGATATTTTTGACGTTTGGAAGGCTTATCGGACCTTAGCGTTTCTCATTTCCTGTAGGCTTATTTTCTCTGGAAGTTGATTGCATTTCTGAAGGAATGGTTTCATTAGCTCTTTGAGCGAGACTGTTATCATGTATGTAATGTCTTCTTGTTTGTAGAGCTACGGATTAACCACCAATAAATGTCATAGGCTATGTATATTTGCTAGCTAATTAAAGCGTGTACACGTAGATGTTCTGTTAACTCGCAGTTTCAACCAACCAGTTTTCGTTCTGACATTATGTAAATTAAAAAATATAAACATTTTACATAGGCCTATTTAGCCTACTCGATTTGTATTCCCCCTTACGTATAGTACAGCATTCATTCAGGTTTAGCACTTTTTATCTCATCTCATCTTCATCCGCTTATCCGGTATCGGGTTGCGGGGGCAGCAGCTCCAGCAGGGGACCCCAAACTTCCCTTTCCCGAGCCACATTTGCCAGCTCTGACTGGGGGATCCCGAGGCGTTCCCAGGCCAGTGTCGAAATATAATCTCTCCACCTAGTCCTGGGCCTAACCCAAGGTCTCCTCCCAGCTGGACGTGCCTGGGACACCTCCCTAGGGAGACGTCCTGGGGGCATCCTTACCAGATGCCCGAACCATCTCAACTGGCTCCTTTCGATGCAAAGGAGCAGCGGCTCTACTCCGAGTTCCTCACGGATGACTGAGCTTCTCACCCTATCTCTAAGGGAGACGCCAGCCACCCTTCTGAGAAAACCCATTTCAGCCGCTTGTACTCGCAATCTAGTTCATGACCCAGCCTTCATGACCATAGGTGAGGGTAGGAACGAAAATTGACCGGTATATCGAGAGCTTTGCCTTCCGAATCAGCTCTCTTTTCGTCACAACGGTGCGGTAAAGCGAATGCAATACCGCCCCCGCTGCTCCGATTCTCCGGCCAATCTCCCGCTCCATTGTCCCCTCACTCGCGAACAAGACCCCGAGATACTTGAACTCCTTTACTTGGGGTAGCGCCTCATTCCCTACCTGGAGGAGGAACTCCATCGGTTTCCTGCTGAGAACCATGGCCTCAGATTTAGAGGTGCTAATCCTCATCCCAACCGCTTCGCACTCGGCTGCAAACCGGTCCAGTGAGTGCTGAAAGTCACAGACCGATGATGCCATCAGGACCACATCAAACCTGCAAAAAGCAGCGATGAGATCCCCAGCCCACCGAACTGCAACCCCTCCCCACCCCGACTACGCCTCGATATCCTGTCCATGAAAGTTAAAAACAGGATTGGTGACATAGCGCAGCCCTGGCGGAGGCCAACCCCCACCTGGAACAAGTCCGACTTACTACCAAGAACCTGAACACAGCTCTCACTTTGGACGTACAGGGATTGGATAGCCCTCAGAAGGGACCTCCTCACCCCATACTCCTGCAGCACCTCCCACAGTATCTCCCGTAGGACCCAGTCATACGCCTTCTCCAGATCCACAAAACACATGTAGACTGGATGGGCATATTCCCAGGCCCCCTCCAGGATCCTTGCAAGAGTAAAGAGCTGGTCGGCAGTTCCGCGACCAGGACGGAATCCGCATTGTTCCTCTTCAATCTGAGGTTCGACTATCTGCCGAACCCTCCTTTCCAGTACCTTTGAGTAGACTTTCCCAGGGAGGCTGAGAAGTGTGATACCCCTGTAATTGGCACACACCCTCTGGTCCCCCATTTTGAACAGGGGAACCACCACCTCGGTCCGCCACTCCTTTGGCACTGTCCCCGACTCCCACGCAATGTTGAAGAGGCGTGTCATCCAAGACATTCCCTCCGCACCCAAAGCTTTCAACATTTCTGGACGGATCTCGTCAATCCCCGGAGCTTTGCCACTGTGGAGTTGTTTGACTACCTCAGTGACTTCTGCCAAGGAGATTGACAATGCTTCCCCATCAGCCTCCAGCTCTGCCTTCACTATAGAGGGCGTGTTAGTGGGATTTAGGAGTTTCTCAAAGTGTTCCTTCCATCGCCCAATTATCTCCTCAGTTGAGGTCAACAGTGTCCCATCCTTACTGTACACAGCTTGGATGGTTCCCCGTTTTCCCCTCCTGAGGTGGCAGACGGTTTTCCAGAAGCACCTTGGTGCTGACCGAAAGTCCTTCTCCATGGCTTCCCCGAACTCCTCCCACACCCGCTGTTTTGCTTCTTTCACAGCAGAGGTCGAAGCCCTTCGGGTCCGTTGGTACACTGCAACCGTCTCCGGAGTCCTCCAGGATAACATATCCCGGAAGGCCTCCTTCTTCATTCGGACGGCTTCCCAGACCACCGGTGTCCTTGATGCACCTAAGACCATTAGACCACAGCTCCCCGCCGCAGCTTCGGCAATGGAGGCTTTGAACATCGACCACTCAGGTTCAATGCCCCCAACCTCAACAGGGATGCCAGAAAAGCTCCACTGGAGCTGTGAGTTGAAGATCTTTCAGACGGGGGCCTCCTCCAGACGTTCCCAGTTCACCCGCACTACCCGTTTGGGCTTTCCCGGTCTGTCCAGAGTCTTCCCCCACCCCTTGACCCAACTCACCACCAGATGGTAATCGGTTGACTGCTCCGCCCCTCCCTTTACCTGAGTGTCCAAAACATGTGGCCTCAGATCCGATGACACCATCACAAAATCAATCATTAACCTTCGGCCTAGGGTGCTCTGGTACCACGTACATTTATGAGCATCCTTATGTTCGAACATGGTGTTCGTTATAGATAATCCATGACTAGCACTTTTTAATTTTAATTTATTTATTCTACAAACCCCCCCCCCAACAAAAGCATCTCGGGGACCCCCACTTTGAGAACCACTGCTATAGCCCTCTGCATTTTTGGTAATGAGAGCAGCTTTAGAAAATCAGAAAACCAAGAGACTTATTTTAACTATTAAAAGAAAATAATACAATGAAATAATGCCCCCTTTCTCCATAGTAAAATGTTTTGTCTTATATAAACATGAAATAGACTGTGAAGATTCTTGAATACCAAGATTTTGTAAAAATCAACTGTATAGACTTTACTTAAGGTCACATTTAAGCTTTAATTTTATTCAACATAGGTGCAGAGGCTTTTTGAACTGTCACAAGATGCATGATCTAAGTGACTACTTAAGGTCGCGGCATGTGCCTGAGGAAGACATACAGTGAATGGATAAGGAGAAGGTAGTTAATAAAGGAAATGCTTAATTTTGACAATTCAGACAAACATTAAATAACCCAAAGTTTGGAACAGCTTTGTAAATAATATCTGATGCTGTATATGCAGGCTGTTCATTGTTATAGTTGAATGCACTTGATCTAAGAAATCATGAAATATATCTTAATTTAGATTGATTCCAGTGTCATTCACCTCATGACAGATGACCAGCTAAGAGACTATCTGCCATTCCAAGGTGACCGACTGTCTGTTTTTGGATACTGCAGACGTAAGGAAAAAGAACCCAGCAGTCGTAAGTCAAAGATCTTTGAGCGACTTAGAGGAAGGCTCTCAAGGAACAAAGGTGATCATGTGTCTGAGAGAGAGCATCTAACCCCTCTAAAGAATGCTCCGAAGAATCAGTGAAAAATTGAGATGGGATGGATGCATTTCAGAGAAGGGGAATTTGTGCAGGTATGAACCAAAAAGGGTGGGGGAACCAGAAAAGAGAATGTCCCGTAGGACAGTAAAAAACAGAACTTGATTGAAAAAGATGTGCAGTTGTTTTGTGGACAAAATGCAGTGGGGAGCCTTACTGACTTTAACATTGATTTAACTGACTTTCAGCTGCATTCATTAGAGGATAGTATCACAGTCGGGGAACTGTATGAAAAACTGCATGAAAAGTTCCCTGTCCTACGTTTCTATTTAACAACCAAAAAGAGAGACATTCCCAGTGATATAAATCTGGAGGAGAATAGTGATGCAACAGTACAAGAAGACACATGACAGACCTGATGTTGATCACCACTCTGCAAACACTTTTGCAACAGACACTGTGGAGATAAAGACTTCTGATAAAATTGATGTTGGAACCAGCACAGTATTTGCAAATGCAAGCATTGAGAGTGTTTCCCCTCTATACACCACAATCAACCCAACTGATGCATCTAGTTTTCCAGAACATGAAACATTACTTCATGTGGATGCATTAGAGGATCGTGGCATTGTAACATTCCACACAGAAAGCATCTCTGGGATGGAGCATTCCAGTCTTGATGATACTTTGCCTCTTTCTCAGGAACTGCCTTATGAATTACCCCTGCCTCCTTCAATGGATTTGTTGCAGGAACAAGCCAATCAGAGAGAAAGAGTGAAGAAAATTATTGTTCTTCATCGTGGACAGATTCTTGGAGAACTTATTCAAGTGTTTTCTGAGGGAAGTATCATGGAGAGTGACATTTACTTTCAATTTTTTCTTCCCGATGGAAAGCTTGAAAAGGCTGTGGATGGAGGTGTTTTGAGTGATGTACTGTCAAAATTTTGGAATGACTATTATGGGCAGTGCACTATGGGAAATGGCTTCAAAGAGCCACAAACTATGTCATGATTTTGGTCAACAAGAATGGGAAAGTGTAGGCCGAATAATCACATTTCGCTGGCAAAAAGAGGAGTACCTTCCTGTAAAACTTACACCTGTACTTCTGGAGCAAGCTGTTTTGGGCTTTGTAGAGAGGAATTGATCTTGTGGACAGCTTTTTCAAGTATGTGTCAGAGTCTGAGCGAATTGATCTTTGAATCTTGTCATTCAGATTTTGAAGGTGTTGACCAAGAAGAATTGTTGGAAATCATGGATATTCACAACTGCAGTAGGCTTCCAACAGCAGATAACATAGAGCAAATCTTGAGGGAGCTTGCTCACCAAAAACTGATTAAAGAGCAACATGCTCTCACCTGTTAGATCAGAGCTGAAAGGGATTGCAGCAGTCTGTGAAGAGCTACAACCAACATCACGCAAGATCATGAGATCAATTACTTACCCCAGTACCCAGAATGCACAGGAGAAACAAATAGTCAAGTATGTAAGTGCATACCTTAGAGTCAGACACTCAGCACCTCCTCTTTTTCCTCAGATTTTGCACTGGATCAGACTTGTTCACAAGAAAGAGCATCATAGTCAGCTTCACACAAGTTCAGGGACTTCAGAGAAGACCTGTTGCACATATGGGTGTTACTTGGAGTTGCCAGTCAGTTATGACAACTACCCAGATTTTCGATATGAAATGAACAAAATCTTAGAAAGCAACATGTGGGTAATGGACATTGTCTGAGATACAAAGATTTCAGCCAACTGGAACTGGACTGCCATCAGAGGTTCATGTTTAGGCTTTGTAGGTTTTGAAGTACTACAGCTACCTTGTTTAACCTTACTGAGTTTCACAGCTTTAACATGCAGTCCGCATTTTTCTGCTGCTTTTTGCCACTTTTGTTTATTTGAATATACAACATACTGTCATGGTTATTAAATTAATCACATGTGGTAATGTCTAGGGTAATTTGGGATATGAGAGAAAAATGGAGGAATCTAACTGTCTGTGTTCTATTTGATACATTTACAACTTGTTTGTTGAAACTCAAAAGCATTTGCTATTCATCGAACCTCCATAGCACACACATAGAACTACACTGTTCTTTTTGAGAAAACACCACATTACATCAAGTTCACTCTATATTAACATGTGTGAATATTAGTGAGCTGCATAGAAGGGAACCAAAAGAAATAGCAATTCGCTGTTGCAAATACAGTTGTGCTCAAAAGTTTGCATACCCTTGGAGAATTGGTAAAATGTACCATTTGTAAAGAAAACATGAGTGAGCAGGCAAAACACGTCTTTTATTTCTTATGGGATTCACATTCAACTGTAGGTCATAACAGAATGGCACAATCATAAAACAAAATATGGCAACAAAGAAAAAAATAAACTGACCCCAGTTCAAAAGTCTGCATACCCTTAGTTCTTAATACTGTGTCTTGCCCCCTTTAGCATCAATGACAGCGTGATAGTCAAGATGGCGCCGTTGAGGATGGCTGCCGTTTTTCGTGTTCCCAACCAACTTTGCGGATTTATTGTTGTTACTATTGTTGTGTAATTTTGCTACATTCGCAACCACGTTATTAACCTATAACAGACATTCACTATTGGACATCAGAACTGCACTGGAATCGTCTTTTTCGTCCAGAACATCAAGTTCAGCGAACAACCTGGGATACCCTTTGTTGTGCTTACCTGAGCAAGCACATGGAAAACGACGCCAACGAAGGAAGCGTGGGAAGCGGGGTGGAGTTTTGGTCCGACTGCGGCTGCGGGGAAACCGTGCTCCTCTCCCAAACATTCTCTTTTAGCGAACGTCCAGTCACTAGAAAGCAAGCTGGACGAACTTAGGAGCAGGCTAGCTTTCCAGCGGGACATTAAGAACTGTAACGCACTGGTTTTCATTGAAACATTGCTGGTGTCCTCAATCCCAGATGCAGCCATTGTTCCAAAAGGGCTATCCATTCATAACATTTTTGACATGTGTTTTTCTGGATTTATTTTGTTGTTAATCTGTCTCTCACTGTCCAAATAAACCTACCATTAAAATTATAGACTGATCATTTCTTTGTCAATGGGCAAACGTACAAAATCAGCAGGGGATCAAATATTTTTTTCCCCTCACTGTAGGCTTCATTACTAGATAGAGTAGCGACTCTGTAGTGTTGTTAGCTAGCCAGTAGTTTGTTAGCTAGCCAGCTATCCAGCCAGGATCCTATGTTGTGAGTTTCACTTGTAGTTCTCGCATAGTCATTTCATCGTTTCTTTCTTTGCCTAGATGATAATTGCTCCTGGCTCAGCTCTGCGTTGCACAACTACTTCAACCGAAGTTCAGACAACATGGAATGATGTCCTGACACCTCAGCATTCTTGTTGACACTCTAGCATCTACAGTGTGTTGAGTCTTCAAGCAAATACAACAAAATGCAGGCATATGCAATGTGCATGTATCCATCTTAAATAAACTTGCCAGCTTAATTTGGACCACCACATGACCTAGCTGATTTTGATTTATTTGCAATGAACAAAATTATAAACGCAACACTTTTGTTTTTGCCACCATTTATCATGAGCTGAACTCAAAGACCTAAGACATTCTCTATGTACACAAAAGGCCTATTTCTCTCAAATGTTGTTCACAAATCTGTCTGCCTCAAAATCAGCTAGGTCATGTGGTGGTCCAAATTAAGCTGGCAAGTTTATTTAAGATGGATACATGCACATTGCATATGCCTGCATTTTGTTGTATTTGCTTGAAGACTAAACACACTGTAGATGCTAGTATCAACAAGAATGCTGAGGCGTCAGGACATCATTGCATGTTGTCTGAACTTCGGTTGAAGTAGTTGAGCAATGTAGAGCTGAACCAGGGCAATTGTTGTTATCATCTAGGCAAAGAAAGAAACAATGAAATGACTATGCGAGAGCTACAAGTGAAACTCACAACATAGGATGGCTGGCTGGATAGCTGGCTAGCTGGGTAGCTAACAAACTACTTTGACAATGATAAATAAATCCGGCTGAGAGTGTCACTATAGTGTCGCTACTCATTCTAGTAATTAAGCCTATACCCGGTTAACTAGCTAGTAGCGTAGCAATACAATGCTAGATTTTAGTCAGACACAAAACAAACAATTATCTGAGTCAAAGTGTACAAATAGCTAGTTGGTTACAGTAGATACCGAGCCATTTCTTTCAATAACGTTTTTATAAACAGCTTACCAGTTTTCTGAATAGTTGCTGTTTTCACCAGGACTTCAGGAATGATTACACTTCGTAGCTCTTGAACCAAGACCTGACGTAAGACTAAAGGCAAGGCTCTGATTGGCTGGAGCACAGGCCAAAATGGTGTAAAGAAAGCTAGCGAAGAGATAACCCTATTAGCCTCATTGGATTGCAAGTACAAATCGTTTTTGCAAATCTAATGCGAAATGTTTGCGTCAAAATTCTGTTAACAAACAGGAACCAATCCACAAACACAGTTGGCTATCCACAAATACGATATGTTCCACAAACTCAAATGTCACTCACAAATACCTTTTCACCTGATGAAAACAGTTTGCGTATTGTGAATTCCGATTGCGGATCGTGTTTCATATTTACAGATCTTAAAGTATTTGTTTGTGAAATTTAAACATGTTTGTTTGAAGATTCTGAATTATATTTGTGGACCGCGTTTCGTATTTACAAATCATGATGTATTTGTTTGTAGAATTTGTGCAATTGTAGATTTTTCTGTAATATAAAACATCACAAAACTTGAGTCAAAATGTTACAAACAAATAGGAACCAATCCACAAATATAATGTGATCCGCAATTAGTGAATTTACTGTTCAAAGGTGCACAGGATAATCGCAAATCATTTTTCATATATTCAAATCCTTGCTTTGAGGTACAAGTACAAAGGAGTTTATTTATGGGTAGTGAAATATATTTGTGGATCGTCTTTTGTATTTGCAGATCATGAGACATTTGTTTGTGGATTTTACATTCATTTGTAAATTATATTTTCTGTTTACACATTGTAATATAAATTTGTAAATTCTGGTCTGCACATTTGCAATAATTTAGAAGCAATTCTATCTCCATATAAGACTCCCTTTGCGTTGGAAAGAAAGGCTGATAAATATTGGTTGCAGCCAAACTGATACTCAAAAAATGCCTGACCAATCGAGAAGCATCATCCACATTTCCCACTAAAGCCCGCCCACAGCTGTAGGGGCAAAAGTGGAAACGAAGAACTAGTGTTTCAAAAGTACAAAAAGCACCTCAGGCAAATGGGGCAGTCTAGCCAAAATGGAGGGTGGTTGATAGTCAAATTTAATTGGAGTTTGTTTTAAAATGCATTTTTGGTTTTCAAAATATTTATTGAGAATTAAATGCATTAGGTTTTGCGCTCTATAACAAAATATTTGACTGCAAATTTTTTTTTTACTTTGAAGCCTAATTTTTGCTTTCAGAACAATTGTTTTTGATTGAAAAGAAAAAAGTTTTGCTCTAGACAAAAAGACACAAATGTACCTTCGTACTGTTGGGTAACTTAGCTGGAAGCCAGCGGTTGGGGTAGAACTCAGCTGGCAGACGTTCAAATGAACGAAACAACCATTCAATTGAACAATAAAACTGACCGTCGTTCACGAGTCTTTTTTTACTTAGGCAAAGGCTCAGTGTACGATTTCATCTGTGTTTATCATTACAATCAACTACTACATTAATTATTATAGACCTACCATGTGTCCAATTATCTGTTACAAACATGTCTTTATAATGCTATTGTCTTGATCTATTTTTCTTTGCAAACATAAAACTAACAGCGTATTCCGAGGTTGGGTAGAACGCTGCTGCCAGCTGTTCAAAAGAACGTTCTATTGAATGATAAAACTGACCAAGTCAGTCGTTCACAAGTCTTTTTTTACTTAGGCAAAGGCAGCAGCTCCGTGCTTGTTTTCATCAGTTTTTTTCATAACATCAGTAATCAACTAACTATATGAATTCTTATAGTCTGCGTTCAATTATCAGTTATAAACGTCTTTATGAAGTTCCTGCCTTGATATATTTTTATCTGCGAATGTACATAGACGTTGATCGGTGAACTAAGCTGGAGGACCGGGTATGAAGCAAGATAATGTTGTAGAAATTGAACGATTCACTAGAACAAAGGACTCATGAGTCAATAAAAAGATTCGTTCAAAACGAATGAATCGTTCGCGAACTGCACATCACTATTTCCAATGAACAATTAATGTGACCTATAACGTGAACAATTCAATTGAGAAACAAACTGAAATCTTTGAGGGGGAAAAATAAAAAACTCACAATAACCTGGTTGCATAAGTGTACACACCCATAAACTGATACTTTGTTGTAGCAACTTTTGATTTTATTACAGCACTCAGTCTTTTTGGGTAGGAGTCTATTAGCATGGAACATCTTGACGTGGCAATATTTGCCCACTCTTCTTTGCAAAAGCGCTCCAAATCTGTCAGATTGTGAGGACATCTCCTGTGCACAGTTCTCTTCAGATCACCCCACAATTGGATTCAGGTCTGGGCTCTGGCTGGGCCATTCCAAAACGTTAATCTTCTTCTGGTGAAACCATGCTTTTGTGGATTTGGATGTGCGCTTTGGGTCGTTGTCGTGCTGAAAGGTGAACTTCCTCTTCATCTTCAGCTTTCTAACGGACGCCTGAAGGTTTTGTGCCAAAATTGCATAATTTCCTCCACCCTGACAAAATTGCATAGTTCATAATTCCCTCCACCCTGACTAAGGCCCCGGTTCCAGCTGAAGAAAAACAGCCCCAAAGCATGATGCTGCCACCACCATGCTTTACTGTGGGTATGGTGTTCTACCCAACCTCGGAATACGCTGTTAGTTTTATGTTCGCAAAAAAATAGATCAAGACAATAGCATTATAAAGACATGTTTGTAACAGATAATTGGACACATGGTAGGTGGTGTGCAGTGTTGTTTTTGCGCCAAACATACCTTTTGGAATTATTCCCAGACCATAACACATTTTGCCACATGCTTTTGGGGTACTTGATGTTTGTTTTTGCAAACTTCAGCCGGGCTTAGATGTTTTTCTTTGTAAGAAAAGGCTTCCGTTTTGCCACCCTACCCCATAGCCCATTCATATGAAGAATACGGGAGATTGTTGTCACATGTAGCACACAGCCAGTACTTGTCAGAAATTCCTGCAGTTTCTTTAATGTTGCTGTAGGCCTCTTGGAAGCCTCCCTGGCCAGTTTTCTTCTCGTCTTTTCATCAATTTTGGAGGGACGTCCAGTTCTTGGTAATGTCTCTGTTGTGCCATATTTTCTCCACTTGATGATGACTGTCTTCACTCTGTTCCATGGTATATCTAATGCTTTGGAAATTCTTTTGTACCCTTCTCCTGACTGATATCTTTCAACAGTGAGATCCCTCTGATGCTTTTGAAGCTCTCTGCGGACCATGGCTTTTGCTCTGAGATGCAACTAAGAAAATGTCAGGAAAATCCTACTAGAACAGCTGAACTTTATTTGTGATTAATCAGAGTCACTTTAAATGATGGCAGGTGTGTAATGACTTCAATTTAACATGAGTTTGAATGTGATTGGTTAATTCTGAACACAAGCCACATCCCCAGTTATAAGAGGGTGTGCACACTTATGCAACCAGGTTATTGTGAGTTTTTTATTTTTCCCCCTCGAAGATTTCAGTTTGTTTTTCAATTGAATTGTTCACATTATAGGTCACATTAAAAGTGGAAAAAGTTCTGACATGATTTTCCTTTGTCTCATTCCTTTACATCACAAAAACCTGGCATTTTAACAGGGGTGTGTAGACTTTTTTATATCCACTGTAATTATAACTGTAATGACTAAAACGAACAAAAATCTGCCAAATACACTGCTCAACACACTCAAACTATACAGCGTCTGTAGCTAGAACAGAGTTTGTAGGCCTATGTAGCTAGCAAGTTATCCTCAAGTGGCAGACATATACGAGTTGACAGAAGTGCAGTGGCTAAGATAACAAAACGTTCAGAACTTTTGTATAGCCAACAAGTTAAAGTTATTGACCTGGTAGCCGAATATCGGATGATATCTTCCTCCATGCGTTATTTGTAGCAATTACACTACAACGGCCAGGTACAGTAGGTGCTATAGCGGGGTAAATGTGGTTTTATGTTTGATATACGAAGTTTGATGGTCAATACCTCTTCCAAAAACTATCGTATAAAGGACGACAGTGAAATATAGAGAATTGGATGAGGGTAGAGAGCAAGGTACACCCATTGGTTTTATCAAAAATCGCATTTTCCTTTAGCAGAGCCCAAAATGTAGCAATATGCTGTCGAATGTCGGTTCAGTAGTTTAGGGACCGTCATGAAAGTGCAATACGGCTGATTGAATGTGACTACAAAATATATATTTTATTTTGTGTCAACCTAATAATACCTGCCCCTGTAAAGGAAAATCATAGGCACAGACACTTTAGGTGTTATTAAACAAACCTATACTTTTCTACATACTGTAATGAATGGGTGCGGGAGACCAGAGGGGATCCAAACGCAGGGCGTAAACTTTAATGTTAGACCTTTCAAGCAAAACAAGGGGCCGCAGGACGGCCGGGTTCACAAAGAGCATAAAACAGACAACGGGGCAAAAGACCAAAGGGCAGTCCCAAAATCCAGGAGGACACAAGAATACAAAATGCCAGGAAGAGTACCAAAAGGAAATCGTGGAACTGAATGCTCCTCACACAGGCTACGGCTTAAACAATAACTCACAAAGGATGGCCGGCGAGAACCCCCACTTAATATCCCAACTAACTTTACACAGGTGTACACAATAACGGAGAGTGGCTGATGTGACGTCAGCTGGGGAGCGTTCAGAGGCGAACAAGGTGCAGGTGAGTGGCAGGTTGCAGGAACGTCCCGATACAGGAGGACCACGAGCAGCATGGGTCCTCACACCACACCCCCCCCCCCCAACGGGCGACTTCCAGGCCGGGAGGACCCCTTACTTGGGGGGCGCACCATACTGAGACAGGGCAGAGAAAACACAATAACACTGGTTAGCACAAATCACAGAGGGCCGCGCAGCAACAGACGCGGGAAAGCCAGGCGGCTATGGGCCCCGAGGCTGACGGCGAGGCGGCCGACCACGCGGCCTGGGACCCAGACAGTCCGGATACTCAGCGTGGTACGCTTGAAGAAGGCCCGGGTCCAGTATGTCCTTGGCGGGCACCCTGGACCTCTCCTCCGGCCCGTACCCCTCCCAATCGACCAGATACTGCAGACCACCGGCCTCCGACGGCGGGAGTCGAGAATCCCTGCCACACTGTACGCGGGGTCCCCGCCGATGGTCATGGGAGGCGGAGGCCGAGCGGTGACCGGAGGGTGCAGAGGGCTATACCTAACGGGCTTCAGCAGGGACACATGAAACGACGGATGCAGACGGTAATGGCTTGGCAACTGCAGTCGGTAAGTCACATTGTTGATCTGCTTAGTTATCCTAAACGGTCCGATGTATTTGGCACAGAGCTTACGACATGGGAGCCACAGGTTCCTGGTTGACAGCCATACTCTGTCCCAGTCGGTAACGGGGCGTGGGTCCGCGGCGACGATCTGCATGCCGTTTTTGGGTTTGTGCTGACCGCTGAAGGTGGTGATGCGCCGATTCCCACACCCGGCTGCTGCGGCGAAACCAGTCCTACACCGCGGGAACTGGTCCAGGTTCCGTGTCCCAGGGGAACATGAGAGGCTGCTGACCATAGACGCACTGGAAGGGGGTTAATCGAAGAAAAGAATGCTTTAACGAGTTTTGGGCATATTCAACCCAAGGAAGGAAACGGCTCCAGTCGGCCGGGTTCTTACCGCACTGCTGTAGGAGGTACGTCCCTATCTCCTGGTTTAGGCGCTCGGTTTGGCCATTTGACTCAGGGTTGTACCCAGAGGACAGACTGACCTTGATCCCCAGGCGTTCACAGAAAGCTTTCCACACGTGAGATGAACTGGGGTCCCCAGTCGGAGACAATATCTTCAGGGAGACCGAACTGACGGAAGATGTGCAGGAAAACCAGTTAAGCCATTTCCAGGGCTGAGGGCAGCTGGGGCAATGGAACCAACCGGCACATCTTGGAGAATCTGTCGATGATGACCAAAATGGTGGTGTGACCCGTTGACACGGGAAGGTCAGTGATGAAATCCATAGATAAATGAGTCCATGGCCGGACAGGTACGGGTAAAGGACAAAGCTCACCCTCGGGGAGGCGCTGGGGAATCTTCGACTGGGCGCAGGTGGGGCATGATAACACGTAGTCCCGGATGTCAGAGGACAGAGAAGACCATCAATAGCGACGAGACATGAGGTCTATGGTCTTAGTAATCCCAGGGTGGCCTGACGCGAGGGCGGTGTATGCCCACGACATCAGCTGTGGGCGCATAGGAATTGGCACATACGTCTTCCCTACAGGCGTTGCCCCTGGGGCGGCTTCGGTCCGCAGCGCGTCGTCGATCTGTGACTGCAGCTCCCAACGCACGGGTGCCACCATGCAGGCGGGCGGGAGTATGTAGTCGGGTGGACTGTCCCTGGGTACAGGGTCCTGCTGGCGGGAGAGTGCGTCCGCCTTCACGTTCTTTTTCCTCGGGATGTAGGAGACTTTGAAGTCGAACCGACTGAAAAATAGGGACCAGTGGGCTTGGCGGGCGTTAATACGTTTGGCTGACTTGATGTACTCCAGATTGCGATGGTCTGTGAGTATGACAAAGGCGTAGCGAGCCCCCTCCAGCCAATGCCGCCATTCCTCCAGAGCGAGCTTCATGCTTAACAGTTCCCGGTTGCCCACGTCGTAATTCCGCTCTGCGGAGGACAGTTTCCTGGAAAAGAAAGCACAGGGGTGCATCTTGGGGGGGTTTCCGGTTCTCTGGGATAAAACAGCCCCTACCCCTGTCTCCGATGCATCTACCTCCACTGTGAATGGTAAGGTGGGATCTGGTTGGCTCAGCACAGGCGCCGTGGTGAAGAGGTGCTTCAGGCGCGTAAAGGCAGCAAGAGCAGCAGGGTTCCAGCTCAAACGACGGGCCTTCTGACCCGTCAACGCCGTTAGGGGACCCGCGATGGCACTGAAATTGCGAATGAAGCGGCGATAGTAGTTAGTGAAGCCTACAAACCTCTGCAGCCCCTTCACGGTTTCAGGTTGGGGCCAGTTACGCACAGCAGCGACCTTGTCCGTATCCATGCCGACCCCCCCAGGAGACAGCACAAACCCCAAAAAGCGTGTGGTTCCGACATGGAATTCGCTCTTTTCTGCCTTTACGTATAGTTGGTGTTCCCTCAGTCTGAGGAGGACACGACGGACGTGTTGTACATGTTCAGCCGGAGTCGAGGAATAGACGAGGATGTCGTCTATGTAGACGATCAGGAATTGGCCTATCATGTTGGCGAAGATTTCGTTCATGAAACCCTGGAATACGGCGGGGGCGTTCGTAAGACCAAAGGGCATTACCAAATATTCATAATGGCCACGGCTCGTGATGAACGCGGTTTTCCATACATCCCCTTTCTTGATACGCACCAAGTTGTAGGCGTTGCGGAGGTCGAGCTTGGTGTAGATGGACGCCCCTCCCACCTGTTCTAGTGCAGCGGTGATGAGGGGAAGAGGATAATGGTTTTTCATGGTGAGATCGTTGAGAGAGCGTTAGTCGATGCAAGGGCGGAGCCCTCCGTCCTTTTTGGACACAAAAAAGAAGCTTGATGCCGCTGGAGACGTAGACAGGCGTATTGACCCCTGTCGTAGTGCTGCGTCAATGTAGGCGTTCATGGCGGCAGTCTCTGGTAGCGACAAGGGATATACTTTACCCTGAGGAGGCGACACCCCGGGTAGAAGGTCTATGGAACAGTCCCACGGTCTGTGTGGTGGAATCGCGACTGCTCTCTCCTTGCAAAAGACATCCCTCAAATCGTGGTAATCCGTGGGTATGTGTGATGGGATCGGCTGACTAGGTCCCTCTATGGCAGTCGTCAGGCATGGAAGGGGTAAGCAACGGTCCTGACATGGCTCGCCCCACCTGAGAATCTCGCCAGTACTCCAGGAGATGATCGGATCATGAGCGTACAGCCAGGGATGCCCCATCACAAGTTGTTCGTGGGACACTGTGAGCACCAGGAAACGGATGACCTCGACATGCTGGTCTACGCAGAGGGTGACCGGTTCCGTCTGACGGACAACCCTCCCTGTGCCCAGGGCCCTCCCGTCCAAGGACCTAATCAACAAAGGCAGGTATACAGGGGTTAGCTGTAGCATCAACTTCTGGGCTAAGCTCAACGAAATGAAGTTACCCACTGCCCCGGAATCGACCAAGGCGTCTATGGTAGTGGTCCCCCTGGGAAAAGTCAAGTGGGCCTGTACGTACAACTGCTTCTTAGTGACGTTGTAAGAAACCAGTAAGCCTACCTTGGCATGTGATTCATCTCGCGGTGGCGGTCAAATAGGACAGCGACACGAAATGGCGTGTGTCCCCGCAGTACATGCAGCACTTCTCCCGTATGCGGCGCTCCCATTCGGCCCGTGAGAGAGGTCCTCTGTTCACCTGCATAGGTTCCGGCTCCGTAGCCGGACTGCTAGGAGGCCTTCGCTCTGGTGTATAAGGCTGTTGCTCCAGGGAGAAGGGAGTGCGCCGTGCGCACAGGCGATCGATATGTATGGAGTTCTGTATGTACCGATCCAATTCATGGATATCCCTTTGCAGGCCATCTCAGCTCGTACCTCCGGTCGAACCCTCATTGGCAATGGGTAAGGAGCGCGCTCTCGTTCCATCCGCTACCCGCAGCTAGGGTGCGGAACTCTAGTGCATAGTCCGCTGCGGACCTCTGCCCTTGTCTTATCTCGCAGAGCTGGTCACCGAGGCTCTTCCCGGACGCGGGGTGATCGAAAACCATTCTAAAGGTCGCCAGGAACCGGGCCGGTGTGGCCAAAATGTCACTCTGGGTCATCCATAGCGATGTGACCCAATCTCTAGCCTTTCCTGTCAGCAGCGAGATATAGAAGTGTACCTTCGAGGCGTCGGAAAGAAAACGGTCCGGGTTTACTATGATGTATCTGTCGCATTGCATGAGGAAACCAGGCGAAACGACCGGGCGGGGCCTGTACACCTGAGGCGTTCGATGGCACCGATGGGACAACGGGAGTAGCGGGGGCAGTCTGTAAATGCCGAAGGATCTCGCTGAGCTGGGTGTCATGATGAGCCAGGTGGGCGTTCACGTCCACTGGATCCATGGCTTTGGTGAGTTATTCTGTAATGAATGGGTGCGGGAGACCAGAGGGGATCCAAACGCAGAGCGTAAACTTTAATGTTAGACCTTTCAAGCAAAACAAGGGGCCGCAGGACGGCCAGGTTCACAAAGAGCATAAAACAGACAACAGGGCAAAAGACCAAAGGGCAGTCCCAAAATCCAGGAGGACACAAGAATACAAAATTCCAGGAAGAGTACCAAAAGATGGAACAGAATGCTCCTCACACAGGCTACGGCTTAAACAATAACTCACAAAGGATGGCTGGCGAGAACCCCCACTTAATATCCCCACTAACTTTACACAGGTGTACACAATAACGGAGAGTGGCTGATGTGACGTCAGCCGGGGAGCGTTCAGAGGCGATCAAGGTGCAGGTGAGTGGCAGGTTGCAGGAATGTCCCGATACAGGAGGACCACGAGCAGCATGGGTCCTCACACATACATTTTTGTTGTTAAAGCTGATATGTTTCATTTTTTGAATAGATTCCTATAGAGATGACATATACATCTAAAACCACTTGTATTTTGGTCACTGAACTTTAGATTTGCCCTTTTTCATTTCGGTGATTATATCAGAATTGATCCTTGTATACAATACGTTTTTTAATAGCTCACTATACATATGAGCTAGAGACCTACAAACAAGTGTGGTGTGTTCATTTACCTCTCTTCTGGAAGGTACACCTCTTATTTTTTCCAAATTGATTATCTTGATTTCATTTAAAAAAAAAACAATTATTACAACTCTGTTACCTAATTCACATGAACTTTATTTTAATAGCTTCCAATGCAGATGACATGTACCTCTAAAACCACTTGCATTTTGTTCACTGACCTTCCTTGTCAAAGTGTACACCCCTTAGATTTTTCAATATCAGTGAATTTATCGGAATTTATCGTTCAAAACAACTACTTTTAATAGCTCACTATCCATATGAGTTAGAGATCTACAAACAAGTGTGATGTGTTCCAGTAACTCTCTTCTGAAAGGTACACGTCTTCATTTTTCCAAATTCATTATCTGTATTTCATTTAAAAAATGTAAGCATTTTTGCAACTCTATTACCTAATTAACATGAACTTTTTTTAAAAAGCTTCCAATCCAAATAACAAGGACAGTACCACTAAAACCACTTGCATTTTGTTCACGGACATTCCTTGTCAAGAGTACGCCCCTTAGATTTTTGATTGTCATTTACACTGAATTTACAGGAATTTATCCTTCTATACAATCCTTTTTTAATAGCTCATTATCCATATGAGAGAGAGATCTACAAACAAGTGTGGTGTGTTCCTTTACCTCTCTTCTGAAAGGTACACCTCTTCTTTTTTCCAAATTCATTATCTTGATTTTATTTTTTTTTAAATTATTATTACAACCCTATGTAATACTTAATTCACATTAACTATTTTTAATTGCTTCCTATCCAGACATGTACCTCTAAAACCAGCTGCATTTTGGTCACTGGCCTTACTTGTCTAGAGTACGCCCCATAAATTTGCCATTTTCAATTTTGTTGATTTTATCAGATTATCCTTCTATACAATCCTTTTTTAATACCTCACTATCCATATGAGTTAGAGATCTACAAACCAATGTAATGTGTTCCGGTAACTCTCTTATGAAAGTTACACCTCTTCTTCTTTCCAAAATTATTATCAGTATTTTTTTTAAATATTTGTATTATTATAACTCTATTACCTTATTAACATGAACTGTTTTAATAGCTTCCAATCCAGATGACATGTACCTTTAAAATCACTTGCATTTTGTTCACTAACCTTCTTTGTCAAGAGTACACCCGTTAGATTTTCCATTTTCAATTTCAGTGAATTTACAGACATTTATTTTTCTAAACAACTATTTTTAATAGCACACTATCCACATTAGTTAAAGATTTACAAACAAGTGTGGTGTGTTCTTTTACCTCTACTGTCAAAGGTACACCTTTTAATTTTCAAACCAAAATTCATGCAGTTTCTAATTTTTGAATTGTTTTTGCCTGATCGCATAAGCGGAGCCAGCCAAGAAGAGCGAATGTCTCTTACTGAGTGAGTGAGTGAGTGACTGACTGACTGACTGACTGACTGAGTACCCCTTGTTAAATAGCGTAGTGTTTAGAGAAGCGGTCTCGCTAGCAGTTGCTCAATTCTTATGATTATTCCTAGGAAGTTAGTAGATACTAGTATGCCTATTACTGGCTAATAAGCTGTTAAAACAGCCTGTGGCAAAAGCCATACAGTTCATAGACGCTATGGTGGAGGTAAACTTAATAAAAAACGTTAGTTAGTTAAACACTGCTCAATGGTGTCTAGTGACTGCTGAAACGTGTAATGCCGTGGCATAGTGGTTAAAGAATTCTTCTCATGTGGAAAACCTAAGTCTGAATCTTTTGAGAGCCACAACATTTATTAATTATTTCTGGTAGATTCCACAATTCTCTCGTCTTTTCACTTGATGAAAAAGTTAGTTATCGTCACCTTTATTGATAGTTATTGTATCAATGACGTTGTTATACCATGAAAGAAAAAAATACATTCTTATGCCATGAAATTAAATAGCTTTGGCAGACTCGCTAGCAATTGCTCAATTCTTATGACTATTCCAGTAAGTCAGTAGATACCAGTAAAGCTTATTACTGGCTAATATGCTGTTAAAACGGCCAGTGGCAAACGCCATACAGTGCATATTGACGCTATTTGTGGTGGAGGTAAACTTAGTAAGAAATGTTAATCAGTTTAACTGTATCAATGTCATTCATGAATGACCAATTAACTGTTAAAATGGCCAATGGCAAAAGAGGATAGACACAAGAGGCTATACTGACACCCAGCAAATGTACAGTTCTGTGGTGTAGTGGTTAACGACACGGCCCTTTGCATGGGCGACCCGGGTTCAAATCTTGAGAGGGCAACACTTTCTATTGCGGGCCAGCTTAACTAGGCTTGCCTGGCTTCTTGTTATTTTATTTTTTTGTTTGTTTTTATTCTTTAGTGTATTCAGAATATGCTTGCACTGAAACCAGTGCAGTAATTTCATCCATGTATTTCTCTAGTTGGAGATATTGATCACAGTGCCTCTTACCCTGTGGACCTACTTGCAATGATTATTTTGCTCCAGCGGTTAATGCAATATATTGATGGAATTAATAAAACACTATAACATTCCGCACCTACAAATGATTTTCCTGTTGCAGCTTTTGTTTATATTTCATTGTCACATTTGACTTAGCAGTTATAAATGTGAAACTCCGCTACAGCTGTGGGTTTGAGCCCCAGACATGACACTGCCGATTGTGGCCATGGTGTCCGGTAGGGCGGTGCATATTGGGCTGGCGTTGCCTGGGGGGAGGTAATCGGCATAGGGGATTTCCTTGTGCCACTGCGTTCCAGCAACGTCTCTGGCGGGGTAGGTGTCTCTGACCTGGCCATACATAAGGCAATGTGAGCAAGCGTTTCCTCCGACGTGTTGGCTCACATTGACTTCCTGGTAGGGGGTGTAAGCAGACCGGCTGATCGGACAGGTTTCGGAGGCAGCCTGTGGTGATCTACGACTCTCCTGACTTTGCAGGGACTGTTGTAGCAGTGGCACATTATCGTACAGTGGTGTTGGGAGAAAAATGGGGTAAAATAGATAGAAAAATGAAAAAAAATTGTAAGAAAAAGAATATGTGAAACTCAGAACATGCTTATTACCATATTGTTTGTATTTGTTTATTCTGATACTTGTCCAGTTACAAACTGTACTGCCTCGCAGTAAAAGTGGGTGACAAGGGTGGGAATGTTCAATAATGATATTTATTGTCCAGTTTCTAGCCAGAGTTATGCAGAGGCCTTGATGGACGGCAGGTGGAATCTGAGGATTCTTACTGTGGACAGTACAATGTGTTTCAGTTTACCTCTGCAGTGGGCAGACACAGACCCAATCCAGATGGTTATGAATGAAAATGAGAATGGACTCTGAGATTGATGTTGTCAAGTCAGAATTGACTGTGAGATTTTTAATAGCTCACTATCCAGCTTTGTGTTCAGATGCCACATCTCTTGCAATGTTGTCCTCTCATTAGAGATTGTGGGAGATGATGGACCCTAGGACATTTGTCTAATTTAGCTGTAAGGAATGACCCATTAATCTGAAGAGGAGGAGTTGGGAAATTTTCTGATGTCAATATCCACCTCCACTATTTTGTCTGTTCAATTACAAGTTATTTTGACTGCCGTAGGTATACATACCTAATTCTCCAATTACGTTTTCTATTCAATTTTGACACTACAGCTGCCTTTTCTGGATTCTACTGTTAGGTCACTTACACATTAACGCAAACTGTGAACTGAGGCACAACGCAACTGGGACAAGCAATGATCCACAACACAAAGAGCAAAAGGGGCAACTTAAATGGGGTCCCCAATTAGAGTCAACACGGGTGGCTAGAGAAAGGAAGGAAGGTTCAGTGACCAAAACGCAGGAGGTTTTGGAGGTACATGTCATCTGTATAGGACGCTATTAAAAAAAGTTTATGCAAATTAAGTAATGGAGTTGTAATAAATCATGTAATTCAAAAAAACTACAGATAACTAATTTTGAAAAAAATAAGGGGTGTACCTTTCGGACGAGAGGTAAAGGAACACACCACACTTGTTTTGAGATCTCTAGCTCATATGGTGAGCTATTAAAAAATATTAGTTTAGAAAGATAAATTCCTGTAAATTCACCTATATTGAAAATGGAAAATCTAAGGCGCGTACTCTTGACAAGGAAGGTGAGTGAACAAACTCTAAGTGATTTTAGAGGTACATGTCATCTGGGTGGGAAGCTATTAATAATGGTTCATGTTAATTAGGTAATAGAGTTGTAATAAAGCATGTAATTTTAAAATGAAATAAAGATAATGAATATTGAAAAAATAAGAGGTGTTCCTTTCAGAACAGAGGTAAAGGAACAAACCATGCTTGCTTGTAGATCTCTAGCTTATATGTATAGTTAGCTATTAAAATTAGTTGTTTAGAAAGTCAAATTCTTTTAAATTTACCTAAATTGAAAATGGAAAATCTAAAGGGCATACTCTTGACAAGGAAAGTCAGTGAACAAAATGCAAGTGGTCTTAGAGGTACATGTCTTCTTGACAGGAAGTTATTACAAAAGTTAATCTGTGTTTGGTAATAGAGTTGTATTGATATATCTACAAACATGGAGATGTTTGTAGATCTCCATCTCATAATGGATAATGAGCTATTAAAAAGGTATTGCATAGATGGATATACAATTGTTTTTAGAGCTACATGTTATCTGGATAGGACCTTATTGTAAAAACACATCTATATGTGAAGTGTTATAATAAGGTAAACATTTTTACAAAAATAAAGATAAATAATGGGAAAAGACAGGTGTACCTTTGTAAGCAAAGGTAATGGAACATATCAAACTTTTGTGTATCTCTAGCTCATAGCGGTTTTGAGCTATTAGAAATCTGCAGTTTAGAATGAGAAATTAAAGTAGAAGGAAAAACAACAATTATGACGGGGGAATTGCGACAAGGATTAAATTAGATTCAACTTGTCATTGAACAGTACGAGTGCAGTACAACGAAATGCAGTTAGCATCTAACCAGAAGTGCAAATAGAGGGCAGAAAAATTACAAGTATTAGGTATATGTACATTACAAGTGGAATGTGTAGGTGTGCAATGAAGGCAAATGCACTACAAATGGCAATACTAAATGTGCAATTAAGGCAAATAGAGGCGGGCAGAAAGTTCACAAGTTTTAGGTATAGTGAATGTTACAGGTGGGATAATAGTTGTTTGGGTAAAAATGGCAATTTCAAAATGGCATCTAGCCAGTTAGCTAAAGTGTTTGCTAGCTAGCTAAGCACAGCAGTGTGAAAATAAGCTATAACATGTATGGATGTGTAAATCACATAGCTTTTTTTCTTATTTCAGTCTTTGTAAACAAATTTCAACCTAATAATTTCTGTTATAATCAGTAGAGTAATTTTATCTAGTAACGTATGTTTACTTCTATAAAACAATGCTATGCTGTGGCCTACAAAAAAAATCATTTATTTCCTTATATTATTTTCTCATTGTTTTGTGTTTGGGAAACATTGGACAATCTAAGGTCTCGGTCTTGGTCTTGTTTTTTTGTGTTCAAAGTGGTCTTGGTCTTGTAATGGTCTTGACCCGCTGGGTCTTGGTCTCCAAGGTTTGGGTCTTGGTCTGGGTCTCCAGGGTTGTGGTCTTGACTCCATCTCTGGTAACAACTGTACAAATGCAAGCACAATGGCAATTCTACGTGTGCAAAATGTAAATGTGCAAAGAGGCAAATTGAATGTACAAGATGCATGTGCAAAAGAAAAGCAGGGATAGCAGCGGTGAGGTTCCTGAGTAAGACACGTACCTGCAACAACTGAAAAAACTTCCATTATCAGGCTTTGCAAGGCAGTGTCAGAGAAGTACAAGGGTGTAGTGCAAAAAGGACCTGAGAGGCGGGGGGGTATGGTAAGTGATAGGTCACAGAGTTTACAGAGTTCTCTGGGTCAGAGTTCAGCAGTGTTACAGTGGATGGGAAGAAAATGTTCCTGAGCCTGCTGGTGCAGGACAGAAGAGACCTGTACTGCCTGCCTGATGGTAGGAAGGCAAACAGTTTGTAGCATGGGTGTTAAGGGTCCCTGATGATCCCACACGCCCTTGCGCAAGAGATCTGAGATGGCAGGAAGCTGGGCACCAGTGATGTGCTGGGCGGTTTTCACCTCCCATTGCAAGGCCTTCCGTTTGGCTATTTGTCAGAATGCTCTCGATTGTGCAGCGGTAAAAGTTCACAAGGATCCTGGAGGACAGACGGCTTTCTTCAGTCTCCTCAAAAAGTACAGACGCTGCTGCACCTTTTTGACCAGAGCTGAGGTGTTGATGGTCCAAGGGAGGTCCTCGGAGATGTGGACACCCAGTTTGAAGCTGTACACACGCTCCACCTCAGTACCATCGATGAGGACTGGGGCGTGGCTGCAGCTTTTAGACTTCTTGTAATCCACAATAAGTTCCTTGGTTTTCTTTGCGTTGAGGGCCAGGTTGTTGTCAGCACACTATGTCGCCAGGTGCATGACCTCTTCCCTGTAGGCTGACTCGTCATTGTCACCAATCAGGCCTACAACCGTGGTGTTGTCTGCGAACTTGACGATGGTGTTGGAACTGTGTACAGGAACGCAGTCATGGGTGAAGAGGGAGTACCGGAGAGGGCTCAGCACACAGCCTTTTGGTACAGCAGTGTTCAGGATCAGGGTGGAGGATGTAAAGTTGTCTAACCTGACAGACTGGGGTCTCTTGGTTAGGAAGTCCAGAGTCCAGTTGCAGAGAGAGCGGCTGATACACAGGTCATGGAGTTTGTTGACCAGCCTAGAGGGGATGACAGTGTTGAATGCTGAGCTGAAGTCAATGAATAGCATTCTCACATAGGTGTTGGTTTGGTCCAGGTTGGTCCAGGTGGGAGTGTAGAGCCGTGGAGATGGCATCCTCTGTAGACCTGTTCGACCGGTAGGCAAACTGGTAGAGATCCAGTGTTGGGGGGAGTTAGGACTTAAGGTGGGCTAGAACTAGTCTTTCGAAGCACTTCATGATTGTGGGGGTGAGTGTAATCGGTCAGAAATCATTCAGGCTAGACCTGGTCAACTGCTTCAGCACTGGCACAATGGTTGCGGATTTGAAGCACGTTGGGACAACCGCCTGGGTCAGTGACATGTTGAAAATGTGATCAAAGTATACATTTACAGCTAATGTCTCTTGGATAATATCATCATCTGTAAAAGGAATTAGGCTTTGCCTATTTGTGTTTTATATATTTTTTTTGTATAAACAAATAACACCTTTATTCATTGTAAATGTGGAGAAAAAAATTGAAATTGGCAAGAAGAATTATTCATCGCTGAACAATGATTTCTGCCGAATGCACTTTTAAGACGGTCCCTTAGCCTCATCCACGTAATATTCCTCCATTGATAGTAACGTAAAATAGTTTTTTGAAAACGTAACAAAACCGACAAACCAAAGAATGTACCTTGCTCTCTACCTTCACCTGATTCTATATATATCGCTGTCGTCTTTGTAGGAAGTTTTTAGGGAGTGCTATCTCTGAATTTCAAAAATAAACCCAAATTTACCCTGGTAGGGAGGATCATTTTGGCAGACAGGAGAAGGAGAATCCTTGCCGAAACCCCCCCCCCAAACTTGCTTCAAATTGTGACTACAGTCAAATACTTTTTGTGGCACTATTGAGTTTGGTAGCCAAGAATATGGTCTTATCCTAATTTGACTCTATAGTTGCAATAGAAGCACATTATGAATATAATTTATAAAATGAAATGAGGGCCATTCCGATGCCATTTGCTGGAACTTTTGTCGGAACTTTTGAAAATAGAACTTCATTATCTTTTTTTCAGCACTGTATCTAATAACACACGTTTAACTATTCAAAAGGTCAATCTCAGCCAATTGTATTTATTTTTTTACACGGTTTCTTGATGGAAGATGGTTGCATTTTTCTCAGTTCTGCTACCAAAACTCTTACAACTTTTTAATTATCAATCAAAAGCCATACCAACTAGTTTCTTTCTTTTTCCCTCAATTAAAAGGGTATTTTACAAAAATAATTGGTTACATGATGAAAAAACATATCTGTAGCTAAAATCACAACATATGCAGGCGAAATGTGTTTTTTAAAAAAACACCAAGACCTTTTTTTATTTTTAAGGGAGACCCCAACCTCCACATGATAGATTTTTGAAAATATTATATATCATACACTTCCTTAATTGATGGACTGAACATGATTGAGAAATAAGTTAAGTAAGATAAGTTATCTTTATTTAAAAAAAAAAAGTAAAAGGAATTGTAATGAATGCACACGGAACAGAGAGATGAAGGGATGGATCCAAGCGCAGAGCGCAGGGACTCCTTTATTAGGGAGAAAACACAGGAGTGCAGAAGGAACAGGCAGTAGCGTAGTCAATGGGCAGGCGATTGGTCGGTAACAGTCAAAGCAAGTAGGCAGGAGGCAGAGGTACAAAGGGTAATCCAAAAGAGGCGGTCAACAGGCAGGCAATGGTCAGGATACAGAGACAACATTCAAGTCAACGAAGGGAAACAGGGCACATCCTGGACCTCACAGGAATGAACATTGGGTAACAGGAATGAGCACTGAGTAACAGGAATGAGTGGTTGTGTGTGTGAGAATAACTGGATGTCACACAACTTAAAATAAATAAAGATAAAACAGAGGTCATCATGTTTGGCAAAAAAAGAACTTAATCTAAATATCAGCATAAGATCTGTAACAATTGTGTGTGCATGCTTTTGCAAGAGCATGTGTACGGAGTGTGTGTTTGTGTGACTGCTTTTCCCTAAATAGTTCTTGCATAGTTTGGAGCTGTCATTATCCTAGTTTGGAGCCCTCCTACAACAGGGTCATTGTCCTGTTGTAGGAGGAAATTGGCTCCAATCAAGCACCGTCCACAGGATTTGGTGTGGTGTTGCAAAATGGAGTGATAGCCTTCCTTCTTCAAGATCCCTTTTACCCTGTACAAAACTCCCACTTTACTACCACCAAAGCACCCCCAGACTATCACATTGCCTCCACCATGCTTGACCGATGGCATCAAGCACTCCTCCAGTATCTTTTCATTTGGTCTGCGTCTCACAAATGTTGATCCAAACACCTCAAACCCTTGATTTATCTGTCTATAACACTCTTTGTTCTTTTGTCCATTTTAATCTTTGCTTTTTATTGTCCAGTCTGAGATATGGCTTTTTCTTGCTGACTCTGCCTAAAACACCAGCATTCCAGAGTTGCCTCTGCACTGTTGACATTGTGACTGGTGTTTTGAGGGTACAATTTAATAAAGCTGCCAGTTGTCCGTCTGTTTCTCAAACTAGACTAATGTATTTGTCCGCTTGCTCAGTTATGCACCAGGGCCTCCCACTCCTCTTTCTATTCTGCTTAAAGCCAGTTTGTGCTGTTCTGTGCAGGGAGCAGTACACAGCATTGTATGAGATCTTCAGTTTTTTGGCAATTTCTCGCATGGAATAGCCTTAATTTCTCAGAGAACAGATTGATGAGTTTCAGAAGAAAGTTCTTCGTTTCTGGACATTTTGTGCCTGTAAACGAACATACAATTGCTTGATCCCAAGCTCAGGACCCTGGGTCTTAAAACCTCCCTTTGCAACTGGATCCTGGACTTCCTGACGAGCAGACACCAGGTGGTGAGAATGGACAACCTCACCTCCTCTGCACTGACCCTGAGCATTGGAGCCCCTCAGGGCTGCATACTCAGTCCCCTCCTGTACTCCCTGTTCACGCATGACTGTGTGGCCACACACAGCTCCAATGTCATCCTTAAGTTTGCGGCCAACACCACCATACTGGGTCTCATCTCCAACAATGAGACCAAATACAGAGAGATGGTGAGTGACTTGGCAATATGGTGCCTTGACAACAATCTCTCTCCCAACGCAAGACTAAGGAAATGATCATGGACTTCAGGAAGCGGCAGAGGGGGGATCACGTCACGCTGAAGTGGAAAGAGTCTCTGACTTCAAGTTCCTCGTGTGTTCATCAAAGATGACCTCACCTGGTCCAGGCAAGCAGACTCGGCAGTAAAATCTGCCCAAAAGGGCTTATACTTCCTGAGTAAACTTAAGAAGTTTGGCATGTCTGCAAAAACTCTTACCAACTTTTACAATGTGCACCATTGAGAGCTTCCTCTCATGCTGCATTACTGCCTGGTACGGCAGTTGCTCCGCTACTGTTCGCAAGTCAGCGGCGCACATCATCAGCTGCCATCTCCCTTCCGTGCAGGGCATCTACCATACACAATGCTTTAGGAAACACGGAACATCATATAAGACTACAGCCACCCAGTCTATGGTCTGTCCACACTGCTGCCGTCTGGTAGATGTTAACGAGCATCAGGGCACATACTTCCAGACTCACAAACAGTTTTTCCCCCAGGCCATAAGACTTCATATGCTCTGGTCACCTTCTATGTATATTAGCACATTTAATTGTATCCATTTATTGGCACTACTACTCAAATATTTAAGATTACTTTTCATACTGTCCATATTCCCATTTCTACATTCTCTGGAATTGCTGCTATTTTCTGTTGTTATGTATATTTTTGCAATTATTTGTGCTTTATATATTTCTTAATGCCCACTGCGTAGATGTCGTTGTGCCATGTCACAAGAATTTCACTGTTCAGAATGACGCTGTTATTCAGTGTGTCTGAGAAATAAACATATTTAGACTTTGAAATTGATGCTCCAGATACTCAACTACTCTAAAGGACAGTTTTATTGCATCTTTAATCAGCACAACAGTTTTCATCTGTGCTAACATAGTTGCAAATGGGTTTTCTAATGATCAATTAGCCTTTTAAAATGATAAACTTGGATTAGCAAACAACATGCCGTTGGAACACAGGACTGATGCTTGCTGATAATGGGCCTCTTTCTGACTGTGCATGTCACGATTTCAGGAGGTTGCATAGTAGGACACAGGCGCAGAGGTGTAGAAACAAAAGGCTGTTTAATTCTAATGACTGAAAGTGACATAAAGCTCTAAACACAACGACCGTAACATCCAATAATGACTGACAAAACACACTGGGGCAGGAGGAACTTAAATAGGAACATAATGAGGGGGCAAACAAGACACAGGTAAAAGTGATAATGACAAAGAACAAAGGAAAAAAAAAAAACACAACAGGCTACATTCAAATGGAAAGGCAAAACCCAAACAGAACAAAAACAGAACCTAACTGTGTAGATACTCCATTAAAAATCAGCCGTTTGCAGCTACAATTGTCATTTACAACATTATCAATATTGTTAGAAATCAGCCGTTTTGTATAGTGGTCGAAATAATGATTGCGTACCCGGTCGTCAAGGGAGAGAGTAATTCAATTATTTATTGCAGCATTTGATAGTCTATTGTTCATGATGTAACAGACTCGATACTCAGTCTTACAAACACAAGCTCATCTCACTCAAAGAGACTTCCGGTTGTCCTTTACTTATAGACATCGCAGGACCGAATTACTGTAAGCCCATTGGCTACTTACTGTCGCGCTTTGAATGAATGTGACTTTCTGTGTACAGATAAACAGATGTTCTTTTGTTAAATAAACATAAATAAGCATACATTTATACACTTCAACAATATCTACACTGTATTTCTCATCAATTTGATGTTATTTCAATAGGCAAAACATGCTTTTCTTTTGAAAACAAGGACACCAAACTTTTGTACAGTACGCCACAGTTACATGCTTGCCTGGTGTCGGTATAGCGTCTCTACATTAGATCACTGTCACATATTAACATTACGCCAAGTTTGAATATTTCGCTAGACACCATTAAGTATTGTGTTAAACTGACTAACGTTTCTTATTAAGTTTATCTCCACAACAAATAGCATATATGAACTGTATGGCTTTTGCCACTGGCCGTTTTAACAGCTTATTAGCCGGTAATAGGCTTACTAGTATCTATTAACTTACTAATTGGAATAGTCATAACAATTGAGCAATTGCTAGAGAGACTGAAGATAAACTTAACACTGCTAATGCTAATTCATTTCATGGCAAAACAGCATTAGTTTCTCTTTCATTCATGAATGACATTGATACAATAACTATTAATATAGGTGACAATAACTGACTTTTTCATCAAGTGAAAAGACGAGAGAATCGTGGCAACCCCTACTCTTTTACTGCCCAAGGTATTGTGATCTAGCCTATATTACCCCAAAAAGCATGCACAGATGTGTTATTTGAACACCCACCAGAAATAGTCGCAATAACCATAAACAGTTTCATTTTAGGCTTACTATAATGTAGCTACTGAAGGTTTTAGCCATTGTAGCCAGCAAAGTTTTTGTCTATCCTGACCCAAAAAGCATGCACGGATGTGTACTTCGAAAATGCATCAGAAAAAGTCGCAATATAACCGCAAACAGATTTATTTTAGACTTACTATAATGTAGCTACGTAGCCTGCAAAGTTTTTGTCTATCCTGAACAAATCCTAATGCATAATTTGTTTTGACTGTGACGAGACTCGAACGCGGAACCTCCGTACTGGTAGTCTGCGTCTCTAACCAGTACGCTATTTAACAAGGGGTAGTCAATCAGTCAGTCTGTCACTCACCCACTCACTAAGACACATTCGCTCTTCTTGGCTGGCTCTGTTTATGCGGTCCTGCAAAAAAGAATGTGAGAACTAACTTTTGGTCTTCCCATGGCCTTCAGGAGACTCAAATTTTGCTACTTCCTGTTGCTCATGTGACTTGTGGAATGTCTGACATTTTTATAAGGGCGAATGTGTCAGGGTTACAGGACTGAGTGAAAACCTGGGGACAAGACAATTTTTTGTATGTTAGCTAACCTGAATTTCCAATGAGAAAATGTTTTTTATGTCTAAATTGTATATAGAGTCACACAATAATACAAAACAATAAGATTTCTGAAGGATTCTAATCATTATATTTGATTTCAATTACGACAAAGTGCAGGACACTTTGCTTGATAATATAATGTATTAAACAGATCATTTTCAAGCATATTTATGCATGTAATGGTCTGGGGACAGAAAATGCACCGATTCGGCGGAATGGACCATAAACATTTCAGAACAACTATGGCTGAATTATTATCCTTACATTTTAGAAAACACTAGTTGAATAAGAAATGGGAGATATGACCGATTTTGCCAAAGATATGTTTATTGGGTAACACTTCAAATTACATCCCGTTACTTACAGGGTAGTTCCCACGTAACTACGTAGTAACAAGAATGTAAGTACGTGGTAAGAATGGGTAGTTATGTAGGAACAATGTAGGTGTTACGTGTACTTATATGAATGAAGAACGATACTACTCCAAAACTACTTAATAAACAGACAGGTGATAAAAAAGCTATTTTGAAAGTGTATAATTGTCATTCTTATTCGTGCTTATGAATTTACCACTTAAATGTGAATTTACTAATTATTTTATTGCAAATTCGCTCGCAGAATTAAGGATTTAAGAGAAAAGAAAGATGATGCGCATTTCTCTGCTTTGCGCAACTTTTCAGGGCCAACACACGCTTTGGGCAATCGGTTCTTGCCAAACCAAAAGCCGCGTTGACATCAATCAACGATGCATGTTACGTGATGCGTGTTACGAATCAAGCCACAGAAACCACTTATCTGTTGGGTTTCCTACAGCCCCCAATGCTTCTCCTCATAATAGGCGCCAACATGAACGTGGGAACTACCCTGTAAGTAACAGGCTTTAATTTGAAGGGTTACCATTTATTGTAATACACTTGAAACAAATCTGCAATTAGAGAAAGGACTCCAGGGTTGACCGCAAGCTGTTTTTTGTTCTTCTTCCACTCAACTTTGGCCCCCTTGTCTGGATTGAGGTTGAAGAAGCACCTTAATAGACACAGGTACATGAGTAACATTGCTGTTCACGAAGATAGACTCTTAGCAATATGCAGTGTGTCAAGTTATTACACCAAATAGGTTCACAGGCAGCAGGATTATGGAGTGGCCAGCTTGGTCTACTCTATAATGGAGAACCTATTGTGATGGAAAAGAGTATACTTCCAAGGCAAAGCTTTGGATGTGACTACAATACACTGCACAGAGTTTCTCAAGATCTTAATTGAGGTTTTTACCAAAATTATGTATGACAGGTTAGTGTCAGTGAGACACAGAGAGGACAGGTAGATACATCTCCAGAAATGGTTTAATTCATACCTTTGCAGGAACTCCAGGGTGGTTCCTAATTCCACTGGGTAGTGAATGTTAAAGCAGTAGTAACTGCCAAACAGCATGCAAAGTGCTGAGATGAAGGTTGGAATCTGGCAAGTTGTTATCTTCTGGTCAATGCTCAGCATAAACATCTTTCACGCACAGCAGGAAGGTCCTACAGGCACAGACAAATAATACATTTAAAAAACACTTCCAGATTACCCTTCAGCATGCAGTGCTGCCCTTATATTAACAGTGTTCATGTCAGGTAACACTATCTTTTTCTATTAATTTCAAATAGTTATTTATTTTTTGGAAGATTGTTAACACAAAAGTCCTTTAGCAGCAATGCCCAATTCACAATCACAAAAGAATACAGGTCTGCAAATCAGTCAAAGCAGGAACATTCTACTAAGTAGATATCAATTGACATACAGTTAAATTGATCTACTGACATACACTGGTCTAATTAAAATATTTTTTGATAAAAAATATGGCGTGAACAGGGTTGGGTAGGTTACTTTTTAAATGTAATCCATTACAGTTACAAGTTACCTGTCCACATTTGTAATCAGTAATGTAACTTTTTGATTACTCAAATTCAGTAATATTAATCTGACTTTGAATTACTTTTAGATTACTTTCATATTAACAGGCATTAGAAAACAAAAAGGAATAGCCTATAACCAGTTGAACACCTTTTGCGTGATCAATGTTAGAGTTTACATAGCTGGCATTTGCATTTTACAAAACGTGGGTTTTGTACAGCGCCTTTGGAAAGTGTTTCTAAACCATTGCTTTCTACTTCAATATGATTCGGCTATATCTCTACATTACATGTTAAAGGTCTGTCAGATATTCAGTTGTTTCAATTAATCCAATAACCCTCAATCTTCCAGAATCTGTCTGTATATCTGAACATAACCCAAAATCGAAGGATGTGTTAGCCTTTTCTGTTATTTGTTTTATTCATGTTTTTAATTGCTTCAAAACATTGTTGAAAAATAAATGGCAATTTCTCAAAAAGGGTATTGACATTGTTGTATAATAAAAATCAAGGTATCCGTAGCTTTTCACGAGTACACTAAATCTGCAGTAGTCTGATGTTTTGCTCTATAACCACCAACATTGTCAAAATGTTGCAGAAACCCCAGGCATGCAAATGCACTTTTGCAATCGTGAACATCTGCACACAAACGTTTTACCTGCGCGAATGTAACCTGTGATTATTAGGGCCAACAGCGATGGATTTTCAAAATGCAAATGAAAGAAATAAACTGTGATCATACACCTGCACTCTTAGCTTAAAGTCAATGTCAACAGCAGCCAATGATAACCAATGGATGCAATATTCTGAGATTCAAAGCAAGCAGAATCACATGGCCTACCTGTATGGACGGAGTTGAGGTGGTTGCGTCAAATGCAAATCATCATCCTTTGGCAGAGTGCTCCCCAACAGACCTTTTCTCTCTAAATATCATGATTAATTCCATGTAATGTTTGATCTTGAAGGTAGCCACATGTTACAGGTATCTAACAAATAGTTGCCTAATCTTCAAAAACATTTCCTGTCTGATTTGTTCAGTGCAACTCTTGGCTGTGTTGTTCGATGCATTTGACAAATAAACCTTGAAACTTGAAAAATATATAACATGAGGTAGGCCTATCACCTATCATTGTTCTGAGAAAGATGCGTCGAGTAGATAACTATATCACATTTAAATGGGTCGGCTAATATTATCGTAGATACACTCTGTTTTTACCAATTAACTTGCGCTTCATCAGTCACTAAACTGGTCATGCGTGTCCACCTTTGCGCGCATGATGATCACTTGTAATCCGTTACTCCCCAACTCTGGGTGTGATGTATTAGTTATTTATGCTTACCACAAACAATAATGCATGTCGTTACTGGCAACGTATCCACCTCTACATCTTCAGCAAGGCGGGACTCCTCCTCATAATGAAACATCACTTCCTTGTTATTGAGGCAAGCACAAGAAGCACCGTGTCTTTGATTTCTTCAGAACAGCCCTCCAATTGACCTCTGATGACCTCTAGTTTCGCAACAGCTTGCATCACTTGTTTCTTCTTCTCTGCACCAATGGTTTTCAGGAAGTTCAGGAGCTACCTTCCTTTTTTGTCCAAACCTTTTAGGAACGCTCCCTTCAGATCAATTCCAGTAAACTCCATGAAGTGTACACCCATACCAACATCTTGGAATAATAAAGGTCAATTCTCACAAAGCTGTTGCATGGTTGCTCCCTTGATAATGTCCTTACGTTGTGAGTAGTATGTTGCTTGCACAACTAACTTCTTCTAGGTTTATGTCTGTCTCTTTAGACAGCATCTTCAGTTTGTCTTGTTTGTTCTTTTGGATCTCTGCTGTCTCATTGAGTGGTATACATTTTAATTCCCGATTCACAGAGCCACGTGTGTCTTGAACCGCTGGCCTTTTTTCAGCAGGTATCTCCTCTGTGTCAGAGTCTTCTGTTCGACTCCTGCATTTTTATATTTGTGGTGTGTTGGATCTTTATACATTGTCAACAACAAGTCTGAAGCTGTTTAGTCAGTGAATGATATCCTGGGCCATCTACATCCCCTACATCCACTTCCATTCAAATTTACTCTATACAAACTAATTGGTTAAATTCTACTTTAAGAATTTACCAACGCAATATTTTTATCTGTTGACCTTTTACCCAACTTTTCTACAATGGGACTCTATTTGGACATAATTAACGGAACTACTCACCCCTGAACACCCAAAGCTAAGTACCATTACTATGCCTTATCACGGAGGAGAACTGTCGTCTTCAGGTAAAGATAGCAGGGTTAGAGGCTCGGCTTCAGACGCAAATGTCAGGCAAGGCTTATGGTAGTGTAGAACTGGAAAAAACTGCGTCTGTGCCACCAGGAAGAAACGACAGTGTTGTTAGCCCCCCGGCACAGCTCCTGCAGCCGGGCAAGAACTTTCTCTTGGTCAATGGGAAGAAATGCCGTCGACCAGTTAAACCTGTGTCGCTGCTAGAGCCGACTGACATTTTCAACAGGTTTTCCCCACTGGAGTCGGAGTCATGGCCCGAGCCGTCCTCGGAGGGGAATGATCGGCAGGCATTTTCTACTGGTGGCCCGGAAAAACTGAAAACTTTAGTAATCGGCAATTCCATTACCCGCAGTATTAGACTAAAGAATCGGCCGGGTTGGTGCTAGCGAAGTCTAAAACTGGCAAGTATGGAGAGTACAGAGATATTGTTATTCACGTTGGCACCAACGACGTTAGGATGAAACAGTCAGAGGTTACGAACCAGAACATAGCATCAGCGTGTAAACTAGCAAGAAAGATGCGTCGGCATCGAGTAATTGTCTCTGGCCCCCTCCCAGCTAGGGGTAGTGACGAGCTCTACAGCAGACTTGCGCAACTCAATCGCTGGCTGAAAACAGAGTTCTGTTTGTCGCAGGTGGTAGAGTTTGTAGATAACTGGCTCTCTTTTTGGGACTCTCCAAGAAATAGGGCCAGGCCTGATCTGCTGAAGAGCGACGGACTCAATCCTAGCTGGAGTGGTGCTCTTCTTTTATCTAGGAACATTGACAGGAGTCTCACTCCTATAGCCTCACCATGAGATAGGGTGCAGGTCAGGCCGCAGGCTGCTAGCCAGCCTGCTAGCATAGGAGTCTGTCGATAGCATAGCCAGAGTAGTCAGTACAGTTTTACCTATTGTCACTGTGACTCGTTCCAGGCTGAGAAAAGATAAACAAGGTAGTGCTAACAATAGCAACCTTATTAAGATAAAGCCTTCCTCCACCTCGGTCACAAATGAACATGACTGTATCACTTCGCATCTCAAAATGGGACTCCTAAATGTTAGATCCCTTGCTCCAAAGGCAGTTGCAGTAAATTAATTAATCTCTGATCATAATCTAGATGTTATTGACTTGTGTGAAACGTGGCTAAAACCTGATGAATTCACTGGCCTAAATGAGGCCTCTCCTCCTGGCTATACTAGTGATCATATCCCACGTGCATCCCGAAAAGGAGGGGGTCTTGCTAATATTTATGACAGTAAATATAAATTTACTCTCAAACACATCACTGGTTTTCATTCTTTTGAAGTTTTACTCATGAAAGTTAACCAGGCTGATAAATCGTTTTACATAGCTACTATTTACAGGTCCCCCAGGCCATACACAATGTTCCTCAATGAGTTTCCAGAATTCTTGTCTAACCTTGTAGTCATGACAGATAGTATTCTAATTTTTGGCGATTTCAATATTCATATGGAAAAGTCCAATGACCCTCTTCAAAAAGCCTTTGAAGCCATAATTGACTCAATGGGTTTTATCCAACACATCCAACACACTACCACAATCATACCTTAGATTTTGTCCTGTCACGAGAAATAGATATTGTAGATCTAATAATTTCCCCCCAAAATCCTGGAATATCGGATCACTGTCTTATTACATTTACCGTTAAAACAAAAAATCTACTTGCGCCGCAAACAACGAGTTTCAAAGGCCGTACTATAAATTCTCGGACTAAAAATAGATTTCTTGATATTCTGACAGGCTCGCTCATCAACGACAGAGTAAATAAATCCGCAAACGATCAAATCGAGGATCTAAACTCAACACTGCGAAATACTTTAGATACAGTTGCACCACTAAAAAAAAAAGAAATACGCAACAAGAAACTTGCTCCCTGGTACACAGACAATACTAGAGCACTCAAGCAAGCCTCCAGAATATTGGAGCGAACGCCACGTTCACGCTCCACCAAGTTGGAAGTATTCAGACTAGCCTGGATAGACAGTACACTACAATACCGAAAAGCACTCACATCTGCTCAATCAGCTTATTTCTCCAACCTGATTGAGGTGAACAAAAACAATCCAAAATTTCTCTTCGATACAGTTGCAAAGTTAACAAAAAAGCAACGCTCAACAAGTGTAGTGGGTCTTCACTTTAGCTGTAATGTGTCAGGACAGCAGGTAAGGACCCAAACGCGGACTGAGAAGGAGAGAAAGGGAACCGTCGGGGACGGACTGCGAGGCGTCCTAGTAACCGGTGGCGAAAGTACAGACGAGCAGCAGGCAGAGTAGTCAGGGATGGGCAGTTGGTCGGAGAACGTGCGGGCGGCAGCAGTACAATCAGGGAGCGGGCAGAATAGTCGGGGACAGGCGAGAGGTCGTAATTCTGGCGGAGAACAGACGTACAGGCAGAGCTCAGGCAGAATGGTCGGGAACGGGCGATCGGTCGGTACACAGGAAGTCTGGTCGAGTAGAGTGCGAGATGTGGTATGCGAGCATAAACCATTGATCCGGCAGGGAAGAAGTGGCAGGGAGGTGCATATATACTGCTGGTAATGAGGAGATTAGGAACAGGTGCGTGAGTGGTGATTGGGAACAGGTGTGCGTCTGAAGCTTAGGAGCGCGTGCCGAAAACCTCCTTGACCAAGATGGCCGCCATCTCCTCAGCGGAGGGGAGTTTGGGTAACGGGATGAACCGAGTGAACTTGCTGAACCGGTCGACCACTGTAAGGACGACGGTGTTACCGTCCAAGCAGGGTAGACCGGTGACGAAATCCAGTGACAGGTGGGACCAGGGACGTCGAGGAACAGGCAGAGGTCGTAGTAGTCCAGCGCTAGGCCGGTTGGAAAGCTTGTTCTGGGCGCAGGTGGGGCACGCAGAAATGTACGTCTTTACGCGCGGATGGCCACCAGAACCGTCTACGGAGGAATGCCATGTTGCGGGCAAGACCGGGATGGCACGTGAGTTTGGAGGCATGTGCCCAGTCCAGCACCGCGGAACGAGATGCCTCGGGGACGAAGAGACAGCCGGGAGGGTCGTTTCCAGGACCAGGGTCACGGAGGAGGGCTGTCTTTACAGTCTCTTCGATCCTCCAAAGCGCAGCACCGATTACGCGCCGGGTAGGCAAGATTGCCTCGGGCGGAGCACGCGGCTCCTCTCCCTTGGAAAAGACGCGGGATAGGGCGTCGGGCTTCCCATTCCTCGAGCCTGGTCGGTAGGTCAGGGTGAAATTAAACCGAGTGAAGAACAGTGCCCACCTGGCCTGGCGAGGGTTAAGGCGTTTGGCCGAGCGTATGTATTCGAGGTTGCGGTGATCTGTCCAGACGAGGAATGGCACCTCCGCCCCCTCGAGCCAATGCCGCCACTCCTCCAGGGCAACCTTGACGGCCAACAGCTCGCGATTCCCGACATCATAGTTGGCTTCGGCTGGGGTCAGACGGCGAGACAGAAAAGCGCACGGATGGAGCTTCCCGTCCTCGGCGCGCTGGGACAGTACGGCTCCGAGCCCAACGTCCGAGGCATTGACCTCGACGACAAACTGTCTCGACGACAAACTGGACAGGCGAGAGGTCGTAATTCCGGCGGAGAACAGACGTACAGGCAGAGCTCAGGCAGAATAGTCGGGAACGGGCGATCGGTCGGTACACGGGAAGTCTGGTCGAGTAGAGTGCGAGATGTGGTATGTGAGCATAAACCATTGATCCGACAGGGAAGAAGTGGCAGGGAGGTGCATATATACTGCTGGTAATGAGGAGATTAGGAACAGGTGCGTGAGTGGTGATTGGGAACAGGTGCGCGTCTGAAGCGTAGGAGCGCGCGAGGAGGCGGAGGCGTGACAGTAATGAATACATGAACTACTTTGATGAAAAGATCACCATTAGAAAACAAATAACTGACTCCTCCTTAAATAGTTATAGTCCCCAAATTCTCAGTTGTCCTGAGAATGTCCTGAACCTCCCCGACCAGGTGTCAATGAGGACATTTGAATTTTTTGATCCCGTATCGCTCGACACATTCACTAAATTTGTAATGAGTTCTAAACCCACAAATTGTCAGCTAGAACCGATTCCAACAAAATTACTTAAGGACCTATTTCCTGTGCTAGGTCAGCCAATGTTGAACATAATAAATTGCTCCCTTTCCTCCGGATGTGTACCAAACTCACTAAAAATAGCGGAAATTAAGCCTCTTCTAAAAAAAATCGAATCTGGATCCTGACATATTAAACAATTATAGGCAATTATTGAACCTCCCGTTCCTCTCAAAAATCTTAGAAATATGTGTTTCCCAACAACTGAATGCCTTCCTGAAGACAAATAACATGTATGAAATGCTCCAGTCCGGTTTCAGACCCCATCATAGTACTGAGACTGCACTCGTGAAGGTAACAGGTAACTTCTAATGGCCTCAGACAAAGGTTCCGCATCCGTCCTGTTGCTTCTTGATCTTAGTGCTGCTTTTGACACTATTGATCACTCTCTTCTCTTAGAGAGACTGGAAACCCATATTGGGCTACGTGGACATGTTCTAGCCTGGTTTAAATCTTAATTATCTGAAAGATATCAGTTCATATGTGTGGATGGCATATCCTCTGACAAATCAAAGGTATGTTTTGGTGTTCCTCAAGGCTCGGTTCAGGGCCCATTATTGTTCTCACTATATATGCTGCCTCTGGGTGATGTAATCCGGAATCACAGTGTCAATTTTCACTGTTATGCTGATGACACACAATTATATATTTCAATGAAGCATGGAGAAGCCCCAAAATTAGCTACTTTGGAAGCATGTGTTTCAGATATTAGGAAGTGGATGACAGAGAACTTCTTGCTTTTAAACTCAAGAAAAAGAGAAATGCTCGTTTTAGGACCCAAGAAACAAAGAGCTTTGTTGGCAGATCTCACTGTGAACCTCGACGGCTGCATGGATGTATCCCAAAAAACTGTAAGAAACCTCGGCGTTACCCTTGACCCTGACCTCTCCTTTGATGAACATATAAAATATGTCTCATGAGTTGCTTATTTTCATCTTCGAAACATTGCAAAAATCAGAAACTTTCTATCAAAAACTGATGCAGAAAAACTAATCCATGCTTTTGTTACTTCTAGATTAGATTACTGCAATGCTCTTCTTTCCAGTTACCCTGACAAATCAATGAATAAACTTCAATTAGTGCTGCACACGGCTGCTAGAATCCTAACTAGAACAAAAAAATGTGATCACATTACTCCAGTACTAGCCTCTTTACACTGGCTGCCTGTTAGGGTTAGGGCTGATTTTAGGTTTTATTGTTAACCTATAAATCAATACATGGACTTGCTCCTACTTATCTCACTGAAATGATCCAGCCATACATACCTACACGTAACCTTCCGCAAGATGCAGGCCTTTTAATTGTACCTAGAATTTCTAAACAAACAGCCGGAGGCAGGGCCTTCTCTCATAGAGCTCCACTACTGTGGAATGATTTGCCAATTAAGGTTAGAAATCAGTGCAAACTTTCAAGTGTCTACTAAAGACTCATCTCTACAGCATGGTCTATGATTAAGTGTAGTCTGGCCCAGGGGCGTGAAGGTGACCAGAAAGGCTTGATACGGTCCACCGTTGCTGTCTTGCCAGGTGGGCTCTCATCGCCACTGGGATGCCCTCCCTCCAATGCCATTTGGGGGTGGAGTCACTGGTTTGTTGTTGTCTCTCTGTTGCGCACTTGTGCAATTGGGCTGTACTCTGCTGGCAATACTCAGCCCTCATTCAGGGTGGTTGCGGTTGGTGGGTGTCCCTTTGGTTGATGCTTGGCAATGTGGGTGGATTGATTTCCTGCCTGTTGGGCCCTGTCCGGGGCCTCCCCCGGATTGGGCCACAGTGTCACCGGACCCCCCTGTCTCAGCCCCAAGGTCTTACGCTGCTATATTATTGTGCTGGGGGAGTAGGGTCAGTTCTCCTTCTCCACTATAAATCCTTGTAGATCTAAGGAATGCATTTACAAAATTTTCCCTGTCTCCTGCCGTTTTAAACTTAGGAGGACATGAGGTCCTGGCCCACACCTGAGAGTACCAGGCTTGAAAGACCTGTTGGTGTCCCTGTCCAAAGTCCTCCTGGTTGTGTTGCAGATCAAGGCGATACCTGACGATTTCAGCTGCCACTGTACTGACATCTCCCCCTCCCCGAGTTGTCCCTGTCCTTGTCCATCTGGTCACGCTTCCGACCTGGACTAAGTTTAAATAGACTCTGGACTCAGCTCACATGCATTTATTAATTATTACAATTTGTACTCTTAATATGTTCACCCGGCACAGCCAGAAAAGGACTGGTCAACCCTCTGAGCCTGGGTCCTCTCTAGGTTTCTTCCTAAATTTCGGCCTTCTTAGGGAGTTTTCCCTAGCCACTGAAATTCTACACTACTGTTGTTTGCTCCTTGGGGTTTAAGGCCGGGTGTTTTGTAAAAGCACTTTGTGACAACTGCTGATGTAAAAAGGGCTTTATAAATACATTTGATTGATTGATTCATTGACATCCTGCAAGGATGTTGGGTACTTTTTAGCATCAGCTGTGGTACTTTGCTTACTAGGAGAATCACACACCTTGATTTCAGAAACCACAATTCTGACCATCTCTCATTGTAATCTTGGACTTGGTATTTTCTTCCTTTCTAATCATTGAATCATTGCTTCAGAAAGCTTCTCCCATGGAATGTTGAAACTGTCTGCCTAGTCTGGAGCAACTCTGGAACAGCTGCTTAATGGTGAGGACGAGGAACAGGAGATGTAGTTGATGAATGACAAGGGCTATTGACAATGGGCGATGAGCATGTATCAGGATTTGTGTCTGTAAAGAAAAACATAACATTATGTTAACTAGGGCTGTCACGATATCAGATTTTCACTACAAGATTATCGTGGCCAAAAGATTTCACGGTAACAATATTATCGCGGTATCTATAGAAAGTTTGAAATAAATGCTATCAGTCAAATTCATCTTCAACTTTGTCTAATGTGTTTTTTTTTCTCTTTATTGGCAAATGAATTACACAAAATACAAGTGCATGGAGGTGGAGAGAGTCTATAACCATAACTTTACAAATAAAAAAATAAAAGCATACAAAAAGAACAATTACACTTAATGGATAGTGAAAAGGCAACCAGATGAACTGATGAACAAAAGATCCACAAGGCCTAACACTGAAAGGAGTTTTTGGAAAAATACAAAACATTTTCACCTAGTGAATAGGCTACGAAAAGGCGTTAATTCAAACGCTAGTGTATAGGTCCAGACTAGTTTAAGCACATGCATCGTTTGTCCATGAGTAAGGTATCGAAAAACACTACGTCCATTTTTCCATGTGAATAGGCTACTAAAACGGCGCGTCTTTGCGGATCTCTCCCAGGGTTCTAGTGGGGCTAGCAAGTTGATTTCAATGCCAGTGCATAGGTCCAGTCTCCTTGTTTAAAAACATGCACATTTGTCTATAAGTGACACATGAATAAGGTATCGAAAAACCGAGAGGGGTTTTTGGAAAAATACAACTTTAGTTTCACCTAGTGAATACGATATTATCGTATGTGTATTATTAACATGATATCAATATTTCATTTTTTAAATATCACAGTTATCGTCAATACCAGTATATTGCGACACCCTGCTAGATGAGCGCTTACTGGCTAGAAATAATATATGGTTTTAAAAACCCTGTGGATGACCTTAAATTATTTTACATGAGATGAAATATACTTACGTATCTGGGCCCAGGCAGATACCAGTTTTCTGGCTTGAATTGGTCTCAATACTGTAAGGAGATCTGCTTCCTGGATATACTTAATATCTTGAGTAGTCTCTCTCCAAGCGAGTTCAGTTTTTCTACCACTGAACTGAGTACTAAATCTGAGAGGTCTGGAAGCACCCCAGCAATAGCATTGCTTGTGCTCTTTTGTTCTGACTCATCCATCTCTAAAGGCAAAAATAAAGTCACATCAACAAGGTGAAGTATTCATGTGTGGGGTGTGTTTAGTAAGGCCAACAGCAGTTGTTGTTTTTTAAAACCTTTCTTAAAATATTTTAACATACATCAGAGGCAGTGCTTTAATGGGTGTGGTGGGTGCGTGAAACCCATGGCAGCCAATCACAGGGGCCCCCAAGAAGTTTATCTTATGGTTGAAACAATTATAGCAAACAGAATAAAATTATATTATGATTAATTTGCTACATACTATTTAGTTGATATTGAAGTGATAAACATCTATATTTTTTATGATTTCATAATGCATTTGTATGATTGACCAATCTGTGGCCACGTGCGAGTGTAGACAGATGAAATAGTTTTCCCCTCATTGGGCTATTTTTAATGACAGTTGCGGTTTTTATGTGGAGTCCGCGGGTGATTGGGCCTAAATTGTCAGTGAATCTGGCAACCCTATGTATATAATTTCGGATTTTGTCGGCTTGTTTGCTAAGGATCTGACCAGTGGAAAATTAAGTAACAAAACATAAAAATGGAACATAGATATGTCTGCCAGTCAAAGGAAAGAAAAGAAATACATTATAAAATTAAATATAATGATACGTGCCCTCGAGCATCGCAGCTTATAGCAAAAGGGGATTACAGTTATGATCCAGGCCCAAAAGCAGTTAGTAGCATTTTGTAACTGCAGGTAAGTTTTGTTTTAGCCTAATAACAAGCCTCTGTTCATCATGGTACATGAAACGTACAAACATTTTGGGGAGAATTGTATTAAATATTTATATTATCTGCCTATATTTTAGTTGGGAAATCAGGTAGCAAGACTTTTGCAATGGGGGGGTGGTGGTAGCGGGGGCCTCCGCGGTTAAGGTTCGCACCCATGGGAGAGAAAGCTAAGCTAAGCTCCGCCACTGACATACAATCAATGTCACATTAAATCAATTATATGATGAGTGTCACTGTTCCGACAAATATCACATTTTGTGATTTCTATTTGGTTTCAGTCGTTATGTCGATAAAATCTGAAATAATACAGACTTTTGGGGTCGTAGATGCCAATACAGAGGAAGACCATCAGAAAACGAGCTACTAATGTGACAATACACTGTGCTTTAGTGGAGCATCCCTGTATCAGGTAAGATGATAATGGATAAAAGTCAATCAACTTCATGTTCAGACACTGCATTCTTTCACTTGTCTTTCTCAATGAGTACAAATGATACTGAGGAAGAAAATCTGCTATGAACACTTTGGTCAGCAGGTGAACACATTCCTCTTTGATCAAAATTAGCAAAAGTTCACCAAGCTCAAGAGAATCCTCACTTCTAATAACAATGAACTGGCCTTTTTTGAATGTTGTTCCTTTAAGTTCTTAAAATTTCAAATTTTTCAGTGTTTCAGATTGCTTCCTGGAAAGAGTGCTTTTCTTGACTCAAAATATTCTTGGATAAGATCATCCAAATAAGCAACCTGTGACACCGAAATTGTTTGATCACAGACCATGTCAATGTCTTTAAGCTGTATTGCTAATTGCCCAACATCATCTGTAGGTTCCTGCACTCCATCACCAATTATAACTGGCAGCAGCCTTAAAATACTGAACAGCCTTACCTGCCAGTCTAAGTCCTTGAGGACTGACCTCACAAGGCTTTCTAAGTGCATCAGAGACATTATATTTGAACTGCCTTATCTGACGTTTAAGAATTGAGGAAGTGAACCAGTTCTTCTTAACAAAATGCTTGAGGTAAAGTGCGACATCATATGCCAGCACACCTTCAAATATATCGTGGCCAAGACAAGGTGGCAAACCAGGCTGACATACACTGAACTACAGTATTTCAAAGAATTAAACACTGAATTGAACTTTATGCCTTGGACTACTGTTGTATTTTCAGTCTGCAATCCATTGACGGCAGAACTGTAGCTCTCAACAGTGCGTAGTGGGCCAGTTGTATTTGGGTCACCACTCTGAAATTCATTTCTGGTAATTAGACAGTACCTACAAATATACTGTGACTGATTAAACATTTCTGTGAATCCACCAATGCAGTGTGAGCCCAAATTGTCTCCTGCAATGCATTAAAGGGTGCCTTTAATAACAGACTGGTCTGACAATGCAATTCCATTCTCCTCTAGGTCCTTCAAGTCTGCTATCAACTCTGAGAAAACTTTTTTGTGACTAAAGTCTTTCTCTCTATACAACATAACCAGTTGCATATGTTCTGTATTTGACCTAAGATGAACTGGCATATTAAGAGAGAGGTAAACAGCCAATATTTTGTGTTTTTTTCTTGCAGAGCCTAAAGGGTTAACAATCTCAAAGGCATCCTGGTAAAGCACAAGCTTAAGGCATTCTCGGTTTTCACAGTTTTTAAGTATGTGACCATCAGTGTAATCAGCGAGAATATCAAAACAGTCTGGTTCAGATACTTGTGTCAAAATGCAATCCCGCCAGATATCTGACTCCAAAAAACATTTCAATGTCTCTTTAATAGGAACATAATGCATAAAACAGTCCAATTCTCATCTCTACCTAAAAGTATTAGTTTTGGCCCCACATACTTGAATACTTTTTTAAAGGTGCCTATGCCGTTCGCATTATAATAGTCTTTAACGGTCATTGTCATACACAAAACAAGTCAGATTCCTTAATGGTATCAGAGATTTTTGAAATTGCCTCATCTGCTAATGACAAATCATTCTTCAAAAGCACATTCAGTTTGCTCAACGTATATGTCTGTCCTAAATTATGCATATTTTGCATATTTCACAGTATTCTGTATTGTAGAGGCTTGAAGAAGAAATTGCCCTTGTAGTTTTATATAAAACAAGCAAACATTTCTCAGATACAAATCACCAAAATCTTGCAACAAGTCCACTGCAGTTCTTCTGACTGGCCTGCATTTGCATTTAAGTCTTTTGGACATTGCTCATTTTGTAGCAGAAGTTAACTGTAATGCCAAAATTCTGTGTGAATCACTGACGTTGTCAACTGAACAGTTCCTATGTTTCCTACATATATGAGAGGCAAATGTAGATTTATTTCGAAAAACATTTTTGCATCCTCTCACTGGACATTTAACCGCACGACCTTCAGTTATATGGTCCTTTAAGTGAGCAACAAGACCATGCACATCCTGACGACCACACAATGAAATACCACATGAAAAAGCTGTGTCAAACACTTTAGGAGTAACCACTGAAGTGATAGTGCTGTTATGCTGCCGATAAGTGAGACTTGAATGCCTCATTCTTGAAAAACGACTGTTTGCAATCAACTGCAACACATTTGAAAATAGGATGGGGTTCGTTACGATGTAGTCTGGAATGTAATACATATCCTTTAAGAGTTTGGACTGCTGAGCCACAAAAATTGCAATCATACATTTCAAAGTATCACTGTTAACTGATTCACACTATCCACAGAATCTAACAGAAGCCTAAAATGTTTTGAAAAACAACTTAAAAAAAAAAAAAAAGGAACACAACTTGGACTTCCAAAGCGAACCCTCAGAGCCTTTCGGCACAATTGGGCAAAAGTTAAAATGTGACAGAATAAGGACCGTTTTCAATCAACTGCAACGCATTCAAAATTAGGATGAGGCTCTGCAAATGCATGTCGCATGCGTTCCCCTCAGGGTGTGGACTGCTATTAAGCTACACCCTATAGCTAACCTATATTTCAAAGTCCAATGGTTAGATGGTTTATGCTGCACTGTAGCTAGCTAGCTAACTGTAGCTAACTACTGCACATCATAGAAAACGTAGCTACTGTACTATTCCTTCAATTTACTTCCAAAGCTAATCTAACTAAGTTAACATTAAAAGTTTCACAACAAAAGAAAATATTACACTTCGTGTTAGTTTCTTACCATTATTTTCCATGAAACAATTTTGAATAAGCAGGGCAATGCTTATGTTTGGACCTGAAAGACGACCAGCCACATAGCCAGTTAACTGATCACCAGTTCATTGACTGGGTTCCTATAGTATGTCATATGATTTGAAAGGGCTGTTTCTTAGCTTTCTTTAAATGTATCATGTTTTCACATAGGGTGCTGCCACACCAAATTATTCTCATTAATACAACAGCAGCTCTTGATCAATAAAGAGATGGAACATTCTGCTCAGGCTGAAAAGGGTTAATACAATCCAAAGCCATACAGTAATACCGCATACTACAGCTAGCTGCTTATTCTCCACCACCAACACACAGACACTGTGAAAATGAGAGCAAATTGTTGTTTACTATACTATTTCACCATAATTGTAACTTAAAATAACAAAAAAAAAATTCCCGAAAAAATGCAGGTACATTTTGGTTTACCATTCAACTGTGTTTCACCATTAATTCTACACACATCATCAAAAACAGTAGGCATCCTTTAAACAGCTTGTTTATGCAATTTTTACGGTAAATTGTTGTTTGCCTTATAATAGTCTTTAACGGTCATTCGTACAGCGAATAGATTTTTTTTAATGGCACAGTATTGCACAACTTAAGCTGTGACTTGTAGCTATCTTTACAGTAATTACATGTATATGTAACTGTTTTACTGTCACTATTTACCAGTTTCTCACTGTATAATTTACAGACAATTTTTATAGTGTAGCCTATGTAGGAAAAATGTAAGAATGTACATTATTTCAAATGTTAAACATCTGGATATTGATATTGCTTTTTTTGTCATTATTTCATTTCCAACAAAATAAAATTGTCAGGCTTGCTTTTATTTACATGTCAGTGCAATTGATTTGGAAAATATAATTTTGAAAGCTACACCCACCTTCCATGATTTTGCTAAATAGGCTAGGTGTAGCCTATATTACATTGTTCCATTGTCAGAATTATAACCTCAAAAACTGAAAACTACATAAAGAATATTTACCTTTATTTACAATGTATTCCTTCTTAATAACTGATTAGGTATGTGGGCACGTCAGTGCCTTGTTATTTCATCAGTGCGTTTCCCGAAAGCATCATTACTTAAGAGGCACGTAAGATCACTCATTAATTAACAAGTGCTCAGGACCACACCTTAGTCCATGGTATCAGGGACTTACTTACTTCCTTACTTACAGGAACTTACTTTTTGTGAAATAGCACCTCCCTCAACATGCGAGGAGTGATCGCAAACAGTTAATATTAAGGCAATAGAACAATTATCAAAACATTTTGTTTTTATTTAGACAAATTATATAATAAGTGCGTGAGTGGATGTGAATGTAACTTTCATCTAAGGATAAAGAAAAACGTACATAAAACAAGAATTAAGAAAGTGTTCAAAATGAACGTTCAAGAGGCTGAAACCCGGCATCGTTGGCTACAGTACAGGGCCCGGTTTCCCAATAAAGTGGCACTTACGACGGTTTAAGGATGCATGAAGCCTTAATGTGGACTTTGTTACGACGGACTACCGCCTGTTTCCCAAACCCTCACGTACGTCGCTCTTTATAAAGTGTATTGTAAGTGCTACGTTACGCCAGTCTGATTTTTTTGTAAAGTAATAAAATGTTTATTACACTTCTCCCTGTTTATTCATTTTTTTATTTACACAGGGAAAACCAAGTTGCAATACAGTAAAAGTTTTATTTTTTTTAATTCCTTTATTTCTAAGAATTTATATTTAATTATAGGTCTACACACATGAATCTCTTCCTTTTCGTAAATCACAATTATTTAAACTGAAATACAATTATATGACTGAAAATATAGCTGTCGATTACAACGATTATGTTAACATTTATGTAGGCTAATTGCAGACTTACCAAGCGAACATTACTTATTGCTTCATTGATGCTACTTTTCTGCACAAATATTTCCTAAAGACGACATCTGTTTCTTTCAATAAAAACTTCTTAAAATAATTTAAAAAAAGATTACTTTTCCCACCAGATTCTTTTGATGAAGTACAATATGCCACAGTAGACCCAAACGAAAATATAGATCAAATGTTTAACAAAACGCGTTTACATGAAGGAAGTTTTGGTTGTTAAATGGGCAATATAATGTTTCATGAATATATTCAGAGGTAAACAAAGATTTATTTTTTCTAAAGTTTCTAATGAAATGGTGTTTGAACAGAACATGTAATTCGTTTATTTACTGTACAATGGACTAAAGTCAACAAATTACTGATAATTACTCCACATTAACCCAAGGATTGAGATGGGTGAGACAAAGCGCCAGTTACAAGACCTGGGCCCGGTTTCCCGATAACGTGGCACTTACGACGGTTTAACGATGCAAGTAGCTTTAAGATGGACTTTTTACGACGGACTTACGCCTGCTTCCCAAACCACTTTATAAAGTGAATTAAGATCGGTTAAAATGGACTAACGAGTAGTCCGGAGCACTCGTTAATTATCGAGCAATGTTACATACCACTTAAGTAACTACCAGGGCGGCTACTGTCTTTGATGGATTAGTGCTGGTGCCTCTACCTCGTCAAGAACATTGATTTCTTCAGCTCTGAATGCTTGTTTTCTCTTGCGTTCCATTTTTATTTCAAATAATTAGAATGGATTTTCCCAACAATACTTAATATTCCCAGCTAACCAATCATGTGTTGATTGCTATGAGTAACATATATTCTGTATAGCTACCCGATGATAGACATTGGGCATGAAAAGTAATTGAATTAAGCTTGACACAATGTATGAGAGTACTAACTATCTCTGTACAAAGGACACTAGGTAGGAAATGTGATGCCCCGTTACTGATGGGTCCCACACACCCTGTCCATACCACCTGCTAGGAACTGTGTATGTGAATGTCATAGGCTCTGTGAATAGACCCTTGGGACATAGGTTAGAATATACCATACAAGGATATTTTCTAGGATAAACCTTTCTTATAATAGTCTATGTAGGGGCGTAGGTTTGATTTCAAACGTGAGGGGGACAAAAACTGGTGTAGCGTGGTGACGCCAGGCCGGGGTGCAAGCTGTCCTTACAAGGACCCCCCTGGGATGAAAAACTGCGAAGCGGTATATACGCATGGAAAGCCGATCCTGAAGTCTGACTGTGATAACCACATAGAAACACATGATTAAAAATAAAATTACAAAAAACATTTTTTATAGAGGTCAAGCACGGGCCCCCCACCCACTGTGGGCCCAGGTGCAACCGCACCCCGGATAGCAATGCCAGTGGGGACAAATATATGTTTTTGCAAATGCCCATGTTTTGGAATGGGATGGCCAACAAGCTCATATAGGTGTGACGGTTGGGTGTCCACATACTTCTGGCCATATCCTGTATGTGCACTGATGGACACAACATCTCATTGATTCTGCTACAACAAACACGCAAAATACAGCCTTCAGCCATTTCATTTAATATTACTTAGTTAACATATTGTCTATGATGTGTGCTCTTAGTGAAGAGCTACTACAGACCTCTGTATTTCAATGTGTGGCTGATATGTGATTTACAAGTACATTTTGCCAGTACTGTACAACCTCACCTCCCAAGCTCCACCACTCTCTTGCATGACTACACTGGTTGACTCAACATCCTTCTGGTTCTGCTAATAAATATGAACATTCAAGATATGGGCTACACATAACATAACTAATTTTATTTAAGTTATCCACCTTTAAAGACAACATTTCACCTCAGCTCCACCGTTGACGTTTTCTTCCTGGCTGTCTGATCCTGCTGTGACAAGGACCTTCTCACGGTCACCATCTGATCCTGCTAAAATGCAGTTCTTATGACATGACAACAACTTGATCTACATTGACACCTGCATAACCTGATGGCAAAGTTTGATCTATAAGATCCACATTAGATTGAAATGTCAAATGCAGCTACTTATATAGGGAACTACAACTTTAGCCAACTTTTCAAGAGATCAACTACAGTATTAAGCTAGTTAGTTAGCTATATCTTCTAATGTATCATAGCTAGCTAGCTGTACCACTCACTTCGTCTGTGCATAAAAAAACGCCCGTTTGTCTAAATTCAGTCTTTTCTTGGCTGGTGTCATACGGTGCTAGCTGTGAGTGAGGTGAACCTAGTGTAGACTGTTTGCTAGCTAGCGAAATAACGTTAGCTAGCAAGCTAATACATTTTGCAACTATCATTCATATATAACGTTATCCTAACGGTGGATGTCCACCTGCTTCTTGGTTCATCGCTTGATTTGCTCATCGCTAGCCTCTTGTGGGCATGTACACTTTGTTTCGGTTAATGAAATCGAAATAGCTCAATAGGAGGTGTAGCAGCTGCTGTAGCTAATGTTTGTGTATTGACGACGTAGCTTTATATAATACCAAATGAAATGTCTTCCCGCTTATTAGTAGTATTTCCATCCAATTACAAAAATTAATGTTTCGTCCATTTTGCTATAGGAAAGATTGTACGGTAGAAATTGAAAATGAATTAGAGGCGGAAATTTCACCTAGCCACATTGCCTAGTGGACATCCACCGTAACTACACCTTGCCGCTTTTAGAAAAACACTCTGATAAGATAAATACCTACCTCATTCATACATTACGGGAGGTAATTAGCTAGAGGTAATGTCAGCTAGGTTACCAAATTTTCATGAGCTAGAGATCACAGTGGCAACGGTAGCCTCTACTACAGTAACCAGACCTATCCAGCAACTACCTCATAGCTAAGTGCCTGCGTGTGGTCCTAAAGCCAGTCTGATTTGAATTACGCATTTGCTTACCGTACTGCCACTGCAACGTTCTAAAGAGGTTGAGCTTTTCTTATAGTAAGAGTTGTGTTGATAAAAAGTGGGGGGGACAAAATGTCCAAGTGGGGGGTCATGTCCCACTCATGTATAATTAAACCTACGCCCCTGAGTCTGTGTAATGGTTGGCTATGAACACTGACCGCCTCCTCTGTGTCCTGGCATAAAAGACTGTGTTAACTTTGTAATCACTGGAGAACATGTACGAACTATGGAAGATCAGCATTTTGGACTCATGCTCATTAAAGATTCTCCCTGACTTGTTTGTTTAAAGACTCTGTTCATGGATCAAAAGTGAACAGAAGCTAACACAGAGGAACTGATAATTTGATGTCATGTGATCGATTTCCGGAGATATTATTTTGATTGGCTGAAGTCCACCCCATTGGTTGGATATAATCTTTCCTCCACCCTAAATTTCACTACTTCTTTGAGTTTTACATTTTCCAATTAATGCCTAAGTAGTGGTAGAATACATCGCCAGCGATATTATGCTTCTGATAATCAAGCTCTATCGAAATGCAATAGCTTATTTTAAAACGTATTCATGACCTAATTCCATTCCAAACCTCAATTATGGCTTAATTCACTTTATAAAGTTGTTTGGGAAGCAGGCGTAAGTCCGTCGTAAAAAGTCCATCTTAAGGCTACGTGCATCGTTGAACCGTCTTAAGTGCCACGTTACCGGGAAACCGGGCTCAGGTCTTGTAACCGGCGCTTTGTCTCACCCATCTCTCTCTTTGGGTTAATGTGGAGTAATTATCTGTAATTTGTTGACTTTAGTCCATTGTACAGTAAATAAACGAATTACATGTTCTGTTCAAACACCATTTCATTAGAAACTTTAGAAAAAATAAATTGTTGTTTACCTCTGAATATATTCATGAAACATTATATTGCCCATTTAACAACCGAAACTTCCTTCATGTAAACGCGTTTTGTTAAACACTTGAACTATATTTTCGTTTGGGTCTACTGTGGCATATTGTACTTCATCAAAAGAATCTGGTGGGAAAAGTAATCTTTTTTAAAATTATTTTAAGAAGTTTTTATTGAAAGAAACAGATGCCGTCTTCAGGAAATATTCGTGCAGAAAAGTAGCATCAATGAAGCAGTAAGTAATGTTCGCTTGGTAAGTCTGCAATTAGCCTACATAAATGTTAACAATTATTGTAATCGACAGCTATAGTTCCAGTCATATAATTGTATTTTAGTTTAAATAATTGTGATTTACGAAAAGGAGGAGATTCATGTGTGTAGACCTATAATTAAATATACATTCTTAGAAATAAACGTTAATCTCGTTAAATTAAAACAATTTTTAAAACTTTTACTGTATTGCAGCTTGGTTTTTCCTGTGTAAAAAATGAATAAACAGTGAGAAGTGTAATAAACATTTTATTACTTTACAAAAAAATTCGACATCTAAATTACGATTCAGTAATGTCAGAGGTTGCGTGACATTTGGGAGTTCATGGAATCAAACACAGGAACATAACAGTCCATGAATAGGATTATAGTAGACAATATTCCGCCAATTTTAATGTTTTACTCTAGCCATATAAAAACAGACACAGACTTGAATAAAAAGCAGTAAACACTACAGTACATTGTTTCAATAACAGCAGTTTTAGGCGGGTGTTGACATTCTCACGGTTGCCATTCATATTTTTTACTTCATGCTTTCGTCCATCCCGCATGGCACAGTAAGGCATGCCCCGTCGCGGACTGTCCCCTTGGAGCTGGAATTAGATGAACGATATCTATACAGGCTTCTCCAAATGTTGTATAGCAAACTTCAAATGAGCTTCAACATGCCTTTTCTTCAGTAATGGAGTCTTCTGAGGTGATCGCGCATGGAGACCGTGGTGGTGGAATGCGTTGCTTATTGTTTTCTCTGTGACGACTGTACCTGCTACTTTTAGGTCTTTCTGAAGCTCTTTTTGAGTGGAGGGGCTCTTGGCTCTTGGGGTACTTTTTCGAAACGCTTGGTCAGTAATCATGCGAGGAACTCCTGTGCTTGATCGTTTGATGGTGGAGTGATGTTCCTTCCACTTGTATATAATGGCCCCAATGGTGCTTTTAGGAACATATAGGAGCAGTGGCTCTTTACTCAGCAACTCTAGAGACATGCCAACCAATAATGGTTTTCCTCATGCAAAGGAAAATATTGTAGATCAAGCTGGAGGCTGCATCAGAGAAGACATGTTTGGAACTTAAGATTGCATAAATTCTTGCTCCATGCAGTCAATATATTTGTTGTTCAATTTTATGGACACAGCTTTATGACACCAAAACAGACAAAGAGCCTCTGCTGAAGAAACAAATCACTAGTGAGGTTCAATTAAAACGAGACTGAGTTGTGTTATGCGATGTAGGTCGCTTAGATCCTTGGGTCAGAGCATCTCCAAAACTGCAGCCCTTGTGGGGTGTCCCCTGTCTGCAGTGGTCAGTACCTATCAAAAGTTGTCCAAAGGAAGGAAAAGCAGTGAACGGGCGACAGGGTCATGGGCGGCCAAGGCTCATTGATGCACGTGGGGAGCGAAGGCTGGCCTGTGTGGTCCGATCCAACAGACGAGCTACTATAGCTCAAATTGCTGAAAAAGTTCATGCTGGTACTGAGAGAAAGGTGTCAGAAGACTCAGTGCATCGCAGTTTGTTGCGTATGGGGCTGCGTAGCCGCAGACTAGTCAGGGTGCTCATACTGACTCCTTTGCTGCTGAAAGCGCCTACAATTGGCACGTGAGCATCAGAACTGGACCACGGAGCAATGGAAGAAGGTGGTCTGATGAATCACGTTTTCTTTTACATCACGTGGATGGCCGGGTGCATGTGCATCGCTTACCTGGAGAACACATGGCACCAGGATGCACTATGGGAAGAAGGCAAGCCAGTGGCGGCAGTGTATTGATGCTTTGGGCAATGTTCTGCTGGGAAACCTTGGGTCCTGCCATTCATGTGGGTGTTACTTTGACACATACCACCTACCCGCAGACCATGTGCACCCTTTCATGGCAATGGTATTCCCTGATGGCATTGGCCTCGTTCAGCAGGATAATGCGCCCTGCCACAAAGCAAAAATGGTTCAGGTAAGGTTTGAGGAACACAACAAGTTCAAGGTGTTGACTTGGCCTCCAAATTCCCTAGATCTCAATCCAATCGAACATCTATGGGACGTGCTGGACAAACAGGTTCGATCCATGGAGGCCCCACCTCGCAACGTACAGGACTTAAATGATTTGCTGCTAACGTGTTGGTGCCAGATACCACAGCACACCTTCAGAGGTCTAGTGGAGTCTATGCCTCGACTGGTCAGGGCTGTTTCGGCAGCAAAATGGGGACCTACACAATATAAGGCAGGTGGTCATAATGTTATGGCTGACCGGTGTATGGTTTACATTATTTATATGGTTAGAAACATTTAGATTGTTTGATCAGAAGTAAAATTAATGTTGATGCACCTTATTCCTGGATCTCTTTGAGTGCTTTCTGCAGATTTCTTTTTTGAAGGACTGAATGTGAACTGTGTGCATCTGACACAGTCCTGCTTCTGGCTTGGGCAGTGGTTATAAAAGCAAATTAAGTCAGTACAAACCTGCTATTTGTACTTAACAGCTGAACAGCTCTGCAGTAACTAATTTAATCTTCAAGTTGTCTCTTTTTTTCTGTAACTAATAATGATGGAGCAGGTCACATAGTGTGTGTTTTACACCAAGTTATTCTCATTTTCATTCAACAGTGACTTGCTAATCGGAAAGGAAAGTCAGTGGTTGAACAGGCACCATATGCAAAAAATTAATTTGCATCGCTCTTGACATACGTTTTCTAGTAAGTAACTATCTTTGTGTCCATTTTAAATTGGTGTTAGACAATTAATGTACAATATCTAATAAAGTTATCTGGACAATGATAAATGGTCATCTTATAGTACAGTATTATTTGACAAATTCACCCACATACCATCTGTAAAATGTGTTCACCCCTTACACTGTGTAGTCATAATCGGTAATTTATAGTATGTTTGTTGCTCTGGCCAAGTATACATAGGAGCTCATAGACTGTTTACCATTGCTGAGATCATTTACAGTGGTGTGAAAAAGTGTTTGCCCCCTACCTGATTTCTTATTTGTTTGCATGTTTGTCACACTTAAATGTTTCAGATCATCAAACAAATTCAAATAATAGTCAAAGATAACACAAGTAAACACAAAATGCAGTTTTGAAATGAAGGTTGTTATTATTAAGGGAAAACAAAATCCAAACCCACATGGCCCTGTGTGAAAAAGTGATTGCCCCCTACAACCTAATAACTGGTTGGGCCACCCTTTGCAGCAACAACTGCAATCAAGCGTTTGTGATAACTTGCAATGAGTCTTTTACAGCGCTGTGGAGGAATTTTGGCCCACTCATCTTTGCAGAATTGTTGTAATTCAGCCACATTGGAGGGTTTTCGAGCATGAACTGCCTTTTTAAGGTCATGCCACAGCATCTCAATAGGATTCAGGTCAGGACTTTGACTAGGCCACTCCAAAGTCTTCCTTTTGTTTTTCTTCAGCCATTCAGAGGTGGACTTGCTGGTGTGTTTTGGATCATTGTCCTGCTGCAGAACCCAACTTCGCTTCAACTTGAGGTCATGAACAGATGGCCGGACATTCTCCTTCAGGATTTTTTGGTAGACAGCAGAATTCATGGTTCCATTTACCACAGCAAGTCTTCCAGGCCCTGAAGCAGCAAAACAGGCCCAGACAGTCACACTCCCACCACCATATTTTACTGTTGGTATGATGTTCTTTTTCTGAAATGCGGTGTTACTTTTACGCCAGATGTAATGGGACACACACCTTCCAAAGAGTTCAACTTTTGTCTTGTCAGTCCACAGAGTATTTTCCCAAAGGTCTTGGGGATCATCAATATGTTTTCTGACAAAAATGAGACAAGCCTTATTGTTCTTTATGCTCAGCAGTGGTTTTCCAAAGAGCTGCAGGCCTCACTTGCCTCAGTTAAGGTCAGTGTTCATGACTTCACCATGAGAAAGAGGATGGGCAAAAATGGCCTGCAGCTCTTTGGATGTTGTTGTGGGGTCTTTTGTGACCTCTTGGATGAGTCGTCGCTGCGCTCTTGGGGTAATTTTGGTCGGCCGGCCACTCCTAGGAAGGTTCACCACTGTTCCATTTTTTCGCCATTTGTGGATAATGGCTCTCACTGTGGTTCGCTGGAGTCCCAAAGCTTTAGAAATGGCTTTATAACCTTTTCCAGACTGACGGATCTCAATTACTTTCTATTTAATTTGTTCCTGAATTTCTTTGGATCTCGGCATGATGTCTAGCTTTTGAGGATCTTTTAGTCTACTTCACTTTGTCAGGCAGGTCCTATTTAAGTGATTCCTCAGGTGTGATAAACCACAGGTGAGTTGTGTTTTAACGGGGGGGCAAACACTTTTTCACACAGGGCCATGTGGGTTTGGATTTTGTTTTCCCTTAATAATAACAACCTTAATTTCAAAACAGCATTTTGAAATTGTCGTTAGGAGAGGGTGTGTTTACAACCACAACTGTCACCATTTTGTGATCACTGAATAACTGACAGCGCTTGGCAGAGAGAGAATCTTATAATCTAGATATATGTGCAGTACAAAAAGTTAATTTGTAATTTTCACCCAGATTGATTTAGCATAAATAATGAACCGATTCAATTCAATCAATCACATTTATTTATAAAGCCCTTTTTACATCAGCAGTTGTCGCAAAGTGCTTTTACAAAACACCCAGCCTGAAACCCCAAGGAGCAAGCAACAACAATGTTGAAGCACAGTGGCTAGGAAAAAACCCCTAAGACGGGCCGAAATTTAAGAAAAAACCTAGAGAGGAAACAGGTTTGAAGGGTGGCCAGTCCTCTTCTGGCTGTGCCCGGTGAGCATTTTAAGAGTACAAGTTGTAATAATTAGTAAATGCATTTGGGCTATGTCCAGAGTCTATAAAACCTAATCCAGGTCAGAAGCATGACCAGATGGACAAGGACAGGGACAACCGGGTGGAGAGGGGGCTGAGGGGTGGTTATCAGGCCGGCAGCTGGAATCATCAGGTATCATCTTGATCTGCAACACAGCCAGGAGGACTTTGATCAGTGGCAGCAACGAGTCTTTAGAGCCTGGTACTCGGGAGATGTGGGCCAAGACCTCATGTCCTTGTAAGTTTGAACGGAGTAGGAGACAAGAAAATTTAGAGAGTGCATTCCTTAGGATTACAAGGATTTACAGTGGAGAAGGAGAACTGACCCTACTCCCACCGGCACATTAATATAACAGCATAAAACTTTGGGGCTGAGAAGGGGGGTTCAGTGACACTGTGGCCCTATCCGGGGGAGACCACATACAGGGCCCAACAGGCAGGAAGTCAATCCACCCACATTGCCAAGCATCAAACAAAGGGACACCAACCAGCCGCAACTACCTTGAAATGAGGGCCGAGTATTGCCAGCAAAGTTCACCCCAATTGCACAATGGGCGCAACGGAGAGACAACAACAAGCCAGTGACTCCTCCCCCGAATGGCATTGGAGAAAGGGCATTCCAGTGGCAATGAGAGCCCACCTGACAAGACAGCAAGGGTGGCCTTTATCAAGCCTTTCCGTTCACCTTTAAACCCCTGGGCCAGACTGCTCTTAATCATAGAACATGCTGACAGAGTTCCCACTGGTCATGGAATTTCTGGAATATCATGGGATTTGAAAAAGTATATTCCTGACATGAAAAGTCAGGGGATTTTATTTTTATTTTTATTATTTTTTTTGTCCAAGTCATGGAATATCAGGGAATTTTGTAGCATGTTTAAATTTTAGTTGCCATTTATCAAAATGTATTTTCCATGCAGTATTCTTTATCGGGTTATTTCACACATTTCCCGTATTGTGTATTGTTATGCTTAGGCTACTTCATTTTGCAGCGTCCATTTATCCCCTTCCCGCTCGTCAACTGGCAATCACTTCAGTCAAAATATGCGGTCTCCTGTACCTGCTAATGAAGGCAAACATGCCAGGAAAATATACATTTCAAGGGCTTTGGCTACATAATTATGACTTCAAAGACTGGGTGTTAAAAGTAGATGACCCTTTAGCCGTCACAACAGCCCTGACTCGTCGAGGCATGGACTCCACTAGACCTCTGAAGGTGTGCTGTTGTATCTGGCACCAAGATGTTAGCAGCAGGTCCTTTAAGTCATGTAAGTTGCGAGGTGGGGCCTCCATGGATTGGACCTGTTTGTCCAGCACATCCCACAGAGGCTCGATTGGATTGAGATCTGGGGAATTTGGAGGCCAAGTCAACACCTTGAACTCGTTGTTGTGTTCCTCAAACAATTCCTGAACCATTTTTGCTTTGTGGCAGGACACATTATTCTGCTGAAAGAGGCCAATGCCATCAGGGAATACCATTGCCATGAAAGGGTGCACATGGTCTGCAACAATGCTTAGGTAGGTGGTACGTGTCAAAGTAACATCCACATGAATGGCAGGACCCAAGGTTTCCCAGCAGAACATTGCCCGAAGCATCACACTGCCTCCGCCAGCTTGCCTTTTTCCCATAGTGCATCCTGATGCCATGTGTTCTCCAGGTAAGCGACGCACACGCACCCGGCCATCCACGTGATGTAAAAGAAAACATGATTCATCAGACCAGGCCACCTTCTTCCATTGCTCCATGGTCCAGTTCTGATGCTCACATGCCCATTGTAGGCACATATGCAACAAACTGCGATGCACTGTGTGTTCTGACACCTTTCTATCAGTACCAGCATTAACTTTTTAAGCAATTTGAGCTAAAGTAGCTCGTCTGTTGGATCAGACCACACGGGCCAGCCTTCGCTCCCCACGTGCATCAATGAGCCTTGGCCGCCCATGACCCTGTCACTGGTTCACCGCTTTTCCTTCCTTAGACCACTTTTAGGTCTGACCACTGTAGACCAGGAACACCCCACAAGGGCTGCAGTTTGGGAGATGCTCTGACCCAGTCGTCTGTCCATCTCAATTTGGCCCTTGTCAAAGTTGCTCAGATCCTTACACTTGCCCATTTTTCCTGCGTCTAACACATCAACTTTGAGGACAGAATGTTCACTTGCTGCCTAATATATCCCACCCGCTAACAGGTGCCATGATAACGAGATTATCAGTGTTATTCACTTCACCTGTCAGTGGTCATAATGTTATGGGCGATCGGTGTATGTTAAAGTAGTGAAAACTTAGTTTTGTACTGAAAATGTCTGTGAACTAGTAAATAAAGCTCACAAATTGATACTGTGGGCTGGTTGTTTATCCCTTCATTATAGGTCATGGAAATTCAGCTTTTTAGTCAGTGATAGTCAGGGAATTTGACAATTGACTGAGAGTGGGAACCCTGTGCTGAAGAGATGAGTCTTTAGTTGGCCCTTGAAATTTTGCACTGAGTCTGCATTTCTAACCTTAATTGGCAGATCATTCCACTGTAGTGGAGCTCTATGAGAGAAAGCCCTTCTTCCAGCTGTTTGTTTAGAAATTCTAGTTAAAATTAGAAGGCCTGCATCTTGCGATCTTAGGTTACATGTAGGTATGTATGGCTGGATAATTTCAGCGAGGTAAGTAGAAGCAAGTCCATTTATTGCTTTATATGTTAACAATAAAACCAGGGGTGTAGGTTTGATTTCAAATGTGAGGGGGACAAACACTGGCGTAGAGTGGAGACGCAAGCTGTCCTTACATGGACCCCCCCAGGACGAAAAATTGTAAAGCGGTACAGTGCCTTGCGAAAGTATTCGGCCCCCTTGAACTTTTCGACCTTTTGCCACATTTCAGGCTTCAAACATAAAGATATAAAACTGTAATTTTTTGTGAAGAATCAACAACAAGTGGGACACAATCATTAAGTGGAACGAAATTTATTGGATATTTCAAACTTTTTTAACAAATAAAAAACTGAAAAATTGGGCGTGCAAAATTATTCAGCCCCCTTAAGTTAATACTTTGTAGCGCCACCTTTTGCTGCGATTACAGCTGTAAGTCGCTTAGGGTATGTCTCTATCAGTTTTGCACATCGAGAGACTGACATTTTTGCCCATTCCTCCTTGCAAAACAGCTCGAGCTCAGTGAGGTTGGATGGAGAGCGTTTGTGAACAGCAGTTTTCAGTTCTTTCCACAGATTCTCGATTGGATTCAGGTCTGGACTTTGACTTGGCCATTCTAACACCTGGATATGTTTATTTGTGA